>KK112966.1:0-30435 GCA_000611955.2 Stegodyphus mimosarum | reverse complement strand
CAATAAAAAGCACAATTTATTTACAGGAATCACTGTTTACAGCACAGTTCCAAAATTACCTTTAAAAGCGTCGAAAATCTACAATAAATACGCTGAAACAATCAGCAACACAGCTTCAGGCTGTAACTGTAAAGGTAGCTTCACGGCAACACTAAACTTATAATAAACACCGTGGAACAATCACCAATACACTGTCAAGCTATACTGTAAAGTTAGCTTCACGGCAAAGCACTATCTCGATTGCTTTCCGTTCACAAGACTCTCACGTAGCTTAGCACTCACAGTAAGCAGCGATTCTCACAACTCTCACACTACTTCACAATCTTCTCGCAACTAACTCGCAACCCTCAGAAACGCAAGGGTTTATATAGCTTTTCTTTAAGTTCGACACGTTTCGAGAAATATCTCGACAGGAAATTATTCTAGAAGCTTCCCGATTGGACCATGGGACATCGCCAATTTGGTCGCCAAATGGGCGATAAAGTCGCCAATCTGGCAACCCTACCATACACTATTTTATGGCAACCCTAGTGCTATGCCGGAAAGCTTACATACAGGCGCAACCGCCGAATTTTTCGCAACAGTATTATAACGCAAACAACCATCTCCAGTCCGTTGTAGCTTTCTCCAAGACATCCCATTATATATATTGTTGCGTGCGTACGGGTTCGTTATGGATTGAAAGAACAAGTCGTTAAAAAAATTAACAAAATTTATTCTTTTCACAAGAAATAAATCAAAATGCTGAAATATTTCTTCAGAGATATTTGTACAATATCAAAATATCTGAGACGTTAAGCAAAACTCAATTCAAAACAGATAAACTAATTCTATCTCACAGCGAAATCGCTACAATCAATAACAGCATTAAGTAAACAAACAGCAGTTCACTTTAAACAGCTACAACTACAACTGAGATGAGCTCTTTCAAATCGGCTTTTATCAAAGCTGTAAGCTTTTTAATTATTCACTAGAACAATCTCGATTTTTCTAGATTTTTCTGGATGGCAACAGTCATTACGAGATATTTATTTATTAAATATTAAATGCACGAAATTATAATATACATTATAATATATTATAATAAATTATAATATACATTATAAATTATTACCGATGTCTATACCATTAAAATATACAAGCCTGCATGACAGATGCTACATAACAATTTTATGTTCTTAACTCCAAGCTGAAATACGTAATTCATATAATTACAATGCTGTAATTTTTAAGAACAGTTTGTCTAAAATGCTGTAGTTTTAAAATGAAGTAGTAAATACGTTTAATGATAATTTACAAGCTATTATTTACATATATTTATAATTTCCATTTTTTCAACAAAATAATAAACTAAATCATTTGAATACACTTGATCTTATGCATTCTGTTAACTAATTTACATCAAAAGACCTTCAGCAGAATATTATTTGGTTTCAAACATTGGCATCTATTGAATAAGTTTCGAGTGGATAATTACAAGGTCAGTTTTCAATAAAATATACCAGAAGTGTATTATTATTTACACAAATATTTTATTTTGTACCTAATAAAGCCAATTTTGGAAAAGGTCCTTTTTGACATTTTCAAAGCAGGTAATGCTTTTACTATTAACAAATATGTAGTAAGAGTTTAATGAAATCTTGATTTCTTTACCAGAATCATAAAATACTGACTTATTTTGACTTGCATATTCAATGTATAATAATTCATCAAACTAGTAGAACACGTTTATTGTATACAAAAATTACATTTGTCCGATTTCCCCCAAAACGTCATGTGAAAAGAAACTATAAAAAGCATAGCGTTCATTTGACCCTTCAGTCGCCTAACCACTTTTACACGCAATTTACTTGAATTTATACTTGATTCTAAAAAGCACCTACTGTGCTGACGACATTCTTGGTGCAGTGAAACCCAATTACTTTCGCTCACGAAGGAAATCTCAAATATGCGGTCGACTTCAAAGGCTGGTTGGTATAACGTTAAAAATATTGCGCAACCTAAATATTCCCAGGCATAAATTATGCGCATTAATTTTTGGTTTCATTTTACTTTCATTTATTTTGTCGGAGGAAACTGCGTTCCACTTCCTTTGAATTTAATGCTTCGCTTGCCACGCACTGTGCTCCGACCTTTTGAAGCCAGAAAAACACATTCCACACTGTCACAATGGCATGTCTGCGTCTTTGAGGTATACATTACTAATCCAACAAGATCAAGGTTGATTATAGGCGTAAAGCGTGAGATTAATCCTTGATTGGAAACTTATTTCTTCATTCTGGTTGTGGACGAAGTTTAATGTTTTTGTGCACTGAGTCGAATTAGTGTATGAATAAATTAAAATAAATTACTAAATTATTACCAAACGTTTACTGGAGCTTTATAACACTTTTAGTTCCTCAAAAGGACCTCGAGCATCTCTCAACTTCAACAAACCAGAGTTAAACCTCCAAATAACTCGAGCTGAATAATTTTGTATCATTTGCTTCTCTTTAGCTATTGAGCCGACGAGATAATAGAATGACACACAAGTTTCCTTTCATCTGTACATGAATCCGCTTTGCTCACAGGATCGATGTTTGGTCAAGAAGCTTTATTGCCACGAAGCTATATTATAAGCCTAGGGTAAAGAAGCTTTATCGCCTCGAAGCTATATAATAAGCCTAGGTTTTCATTTTTTCTGCTTCAAATTAGCCATTTTCAAATAAAATCTGTCTCACGTTTATGGACATCAGGCATTTCTAATTTCGTGAACAGATTCATGTTTGCTATCACCTCACAAGAATTTCTAAGAGAGAAATATTCCAATAAGTGCATTTTTTGCAATATACATTTCTTTGTTATGCCAGTGATAGGTAACATAACGGGAAAGGTTATTTAATGATAGTTTAGATTTCAGTGACACAGCCAGTTAAAGATTAAAGCTTTAAACTTTAGAATATCTTATTTTAGTAAAGATATGTTTGAGAAAGAATAAGTCCATTATAATTACTTTGTTAAATCCCCAAAAAATTTGTTCTACATTTATATCTCCCACGTTTGATTATATTGTACTTGGCATTACATATCTTATCTAAATTTGCTATGCCGAGATAGTTGTCGGGGTGGTTGCACACTGAGAATGCAGAAAATATGTTAGTATGTTTATTTACTATGCTGCTACCTTACACACTTATACTGCTATATACTTATTCTCCGGCGTCTGCATATTAAGTCTAGCTTCTTTCACTTGCAAGGCTTTGAAGCCAATTGTTTGCTCTTGCCTATCAGTTCTATTAAGAATTCCTTCTTTCTTCTGACTAGTTTTAAATCTACCGGCAGAAACTTTTATCTTCATCTGTGTGCCATTTCGATGAGTATATTCTTTTGTATCATTATGAACATTATTTTTAGTATCATTTTATTGCCCTGAAAATTTTGAACAAAACTTATAATTTCTAGACTGTTTGCTTGCATAGAGAATGCACTCACGAATGACATTTCCTTCAGCGTCATGGCATGCGAACACGATAGGCAAAAGTAATGACACTTCGGGGCACTGCAGAATGGAAGATTACAGTACCGAAGTTTCATTCAGAAGTCTTGTTTACAGGTTGCTTTTTGCACTTGAGATCCTATTATGGCGCATGTAAGAAGGAATACTCGCACATCTCAGAATTTGATCGGGAGAGAAATATAACCTAACCAAATTGTGTTTTATCCTAGCTTTTAGCTGTCCAATGATAGCATACATTTTGTTCACATCGTTGTTAAGTACTGAGCAGCAATGAGTCGAGAAACTGGGCGTGTTGCACAGCATCAAATGTCCACATATACAGTGCGACGTCTTGTGCAACTCATCGACTGACGGCAAGCAACAGGTAGTTTTGGTTTTATTTGACGCTATAACACTGGAATCAGCATCTGCAATGGTGCGTTCAGCCAAGCACAAGCATTTTCACCATCAATGGTGAGAATGTTGTTCTTTTTGGCGTATTCTACTTTTGCTGTAGTATCATGACGGTCATATCCGTGTATTGAGGCACCGAAGGGAAGAATGCTGGAAGCTTGCTTTCTTTATCGTCACACTAGCTTAATGCCTGGAGTGATGACATGGAGTGGTGTTGGACAGGCATCCCATTCACCTGTAATCCGCACATGTGATAGTTTATCCAACTAATGTTACATTACGAAAATTTTAATCCCTATGGTTGTTCATATCTTAGGGGCACCCGTCTTCCCAGCTCTAAACAGAACAATTCAGCATATCATGATTCGGCACTTTTTTAGGTGGCAACATTTTTCAGTTATACCAAGTGTTCGATTCCTATCTTAGTCATCATAATCTCTGCCTTTCTTACCAGTTGAAAACGTCTGCTCAGTGACTGCAGTGAAACTAGCATGACAGCATCTAGCAGACAGTACGAGAAATGAATTCTGTTATAGGACTGAAGTTGTTCGAAGACTCTGTGCCCAACTGTGCAGCAGCTGCTGTTGTAGTTAGAGATGGATGCTCTGGGTACTGATTTCTCTTCTTGAAATTACCTGAAATTTTAAATACTTCATGCTTCTGTAAGGTTTACATTATGTTAATTAACAGCTATTTTAAGTTTTGTATCTTTCCTATCTCATTCTAATTTCAGCTTACAATTTCCTGCCAGAATTTAATTTCAGAAACGCAGATAATGCAAATGAGAATGAGTACTATTTAAGTCGTGACTTAACCGACTTCAAGAGAGAGAGTCTGTTTCTCCGACTAGCGCGCGTTTGCCTTCTGGCTACGTCTCTCTTAGCTATTATTACGCTCGGCCATATCTTAGGCCCTTGCTAGGCTTCGCCGATTTAATTAATACTTAGGGGCCAACTAGTTAGATTCTGATAGCTTCGGCTATATTTCTTTAACAGCTTTAGTTAAGCTAGTTTTAGTTCCAATTATCAGTATTTAAGTTCAAGACCGAGTGGCGGCTTTATGTAAAGTTCCAAGTCGGAACTGATTGTAAATATACTGAATAATAAAGGGTTTTAAACCCTTCTCAAGTCTCACGTGTTCTGTTCACACTTAAGCCATTATTCGCTTGTTAAGTGTTCGTGGAGTTCGGGGTTAGAACTTTAGATTTAAATAGTTGAACCTCACACCTCCATTATAAGATATGAAAAACAATATCTTATGCAAATTATCTTTCATCATGGTCTAGCAATTTTAATAATCAGCAATACATTGCAAGAGACTGGACCTTAGACAATAACTCTCTATTTATCTTGTAAGATTCGTAAGAGATTTCAAATTAAATCAATCTCTGTTCTTCCGAAGGAATGGATATTCAACTAACAATAGCGTAATCTTGTAACAGGTTCCATTCCTCATTTTTTCTAAAATAATGAAGTCTGAGGGACTTGATATTTTACATTATTTGCTGTTCCTCAACTTCTTTAGATCTGGTACCAAGCTATTGTAATGTATCTCACTTGTCTCACAGAAATATCAGAGCAAGTCTATGAATTTTGTTATTTCAAGAGGCGCAGGATTGTTTCTATTGTTGGCGCTGGTCTTGAGAGCCCTGCAAGTGACAGAGCTCGGTCCCAATTTTGAAGGAGAATTCTTCGAGGAACGAATCTGAAGTTTTTCCAAGCTACTTTTCTTACTGTCAGACAACTTGAGAATACAAAGACACTATACGCTTACAGACGTTCAAGAATTTCCCCGGGCTTCAAGACTGGGAGCATCGATTACGATAGCCAGCATCGATAACCACTATATTTAGGATTGCATATCCATGCCTTAGTGCACTTTCTTACCAACACCCTATTGTAGCGCTCAATCTTACCTTTGAAGGTGAAAAAAAGTTCAGAAACCTTTCGGTATTCTTTCATACTGCATAAGCTGGAAAGCTTCCACTCTCAGATTAACTTCTGTCTGAGGGATCCCAATAACATGAACTACTTTATTGAGGTATCATCTTCCTCCTTTCGGCATGTCTTCGTGGTGTAACGGTCAGCACGCTCGGCGTGTATTCGAGAGGTCCGTGGTTCGATTCCCAGCGAGAGCACTGCTCATATCTCATTTGCTGCTTCCAAAAAAATCTTAATAACTCTACAGGTTTACCTCAATTGGCATCTGCTTCCAAGACAAAAAACTGGAGGGCTTTTCTTCGCAGTCTTTTTTGCGATTTCAAAACAAACACTATTAATTTCAGTTTCCATGCTAGGTACACTGCGAAAAAAAAGAGGACTGGAAAGAGGATCTCCCGTTCTACTGGGAAGATTGACAAATTTAAACTTGCGTTTTTCCTGTCTCAAAAGCGCGACTTAGAATATATATTACATTTATAATATTATGTAGCATTGTTCTAATATAGGTATTTGGACACAAAATCGGACTTTTTCTGAAATGACATGTCAATTTTTTTCCATATTTCGATTCTACGACTCAAATTATACCTAAATATGAAATTTTTAAAAATTTGGTGCGATATTTAAGGAAAAATTTAAAAAATGATCTTGGCGGATTTCTTTCAGTGCGTGCCAAGAATAATTCACTTGGCGGATTTCTTAATTTATAGCAACCTATTTTCCTTTCCTTTTTTTCATTGCACACGAGTGGGAAAAAGGTCCCGTTCATTACTTTCAAAAAATTTTAACAAAGTTCGTAAACCACACTTTTAATAAATATGCCAAATTTCATAACGCGCCAATACGTAAATTCACTTATATCTTAGGAAATTTTGAATAAGAAATTCTAATTTTTTGCAGATGTGCCTAGAAATATATTTACTTTAAGATGATGCTAAAATTTTTATAGGTTATAACACAAAATTAAATTTTAAAAATAAATCATAAAAAATGGGAAAATTACCTTTGGATTAAGCCTAAATTTCGAATTCTGGAAGAAGGAATCAAGTAAGATTAATAAAAAAAGGATATTAATAAATATATATCAAATTCAATTAACATTGACAAGCTAAAATTTTAAGAGTTAATTTTTTAAAAACTACGCTTGCGATTTTTACAAAACATGGCAGTTTGGCATCATTGGTGTCGTAGAATAGAAATATGAAAACAAATCGGTATGTCATCTCAGAAAAAGTCTTATTTTGCGCCAAAATACGTATATTACAGGAATACTATATACAAATCTAACACATATCCTAAGTTGTGCTTTCGAGACAGGAAAAAATGCACATTGAAATTCGTCAATAAGCCCAGCAGAACGGGAGATATCGAATGTTGCTTTTTTTTCCGCGCAGTGTACATCTAATGAAGCAAATTTAGTCTTTTGAAGAATATCCTCTTTTCCATGCTCTGGGACTCACTTAGCCTTAAGTTTTATTGTGGTTTGAAACCTATGAGTGTGATTTTCATCTTTTGTGATTGCCGTGCTTTTTCTCAGGTTTCTACGAAATTAACCACCTAATTAAATTCACACTTAGAAAAAAAAACTTTGCAAATCGGCATTTTGTAATCGATGCATCAACTCGTAACATATCCTTCGGGTTTCTGTGCTTAACACTTTTTTCCTTTAGGCCTTCAATGTTATGGCTGTTTTTATGTAATTAGCCTTCATTTTGCCTTTAAATCTAAAGGTGTTTTAGAATCTATTCATTTTAAAGAAAATATTTCTTTAATGTTCTTGCATGTTAATTCCAATTGCGAATATTTTGAGTGTTTACAACTGACTGTATGACTCTTTCCACATGTAAAAGATAGATAAAAAGTGGGTCAAAGGTATAATGTTTTAACCACGTCTTACACTATTAACAGTGATTTAACGACATTTTTTGCTAATGAGTAATGATTAAGTTTTTTATATGAATCACGTAAAATAGCCAAATAATGATATAAACAAAAATTAAAGAATAATAGTTCAAGGACTGCCATTAAGACTGACTTTTTTTTTCATCAGAACCAATGGTTAATTAAAGGAAGATTAAAATTAAACGAATACATTAATTTTAGTTTATGCGAGTGAATAAGGAATATCTGTGAACACAGAAGCTTTTTTCGATGAGAAATGAGAATTCTTTTACAAAGTCTTTTGTCTTACTTTCAGTAGGGCAAAAGACAGGGTGTGAAAATAATCCAATAAAAAATTTTAAAACATGGAAATATGAAAGCGATTTAGAGAATGTTTTTTTGGCAATTAGAAATTTTATTCGTTACTCTTAGTTAAAAATCTTTAAAAAAAATCTGAAAGCTTTCAGATTTTATATTGTGTCCAAAGGGACGTTTTTTAACTTTTTGTGTGTTACCTTTATTTATTAAATATCATGTTCTTCGCACTTAAATCACATAAAATTCAATTCAACAGCAATATCATGAAATGTTTAAAAACAGTGTATGTTTAGAATATTCGATACACAGCCTAGCGCGCTGGAGATAACTTTTTTTTCATGAAGTGTTGCCATTGCTAGCTTTATGAAATCATTGAATTTGTTAATAAAACATTCGTTAAATTTTTACAATATAATACCAATTCCAAATTTGGGCTTTCAGGTGCTCACGTTGGAGTGAAGGACTACGTTATTCAAAATTTGATGTCTCTAGGTACTGTTGTTTTTTCACAATGCGTGAAACATACATTCATGCAGATTGTTCATCATTTAAAAGGCTCTAATACTTGGTGGCAACAATTTAAAAGTGAAAAGCCGTTTTTTTTTTTTAGTGGACGACGCAAAATGCCAAAACGAAATTAATAGCCCTTCTGGACAAATTGCTCTTTCGCCAAAAAAATAAAAGGCTAAAAAAGTGTACAGAATTGTTTTTAACTTTATCTGTACTTCTTTAACATTTAAATATTTTAAGTTTCCTTTTTCTATCTATTCTTTCTCTCCGTATCACAGGGATATACCAGAAAAAAAAAACAATTTAGCAAGAATTAAGAGATTAAATACTATCAAAAAAAGATAGTATTGAATTTATGCCAATTTTGAATTGCTTCTGTTCTACGATTAAATTGTTAGATTCTAGGGCTCTGTTTTCGGAATAACTTAGCACTGTGAAGGCTGTGTCGAAGAACTTTAAAAGGTAACGTTTGCCATATGTGGAATTCAGCTTTTATTTTGTTGTATTAGGAAGGTTTTATGTGACAGGTTTCAAAAATAAGTTAAGAATTCCAATCTAGTTCCTTGGCATTTAGACAACGAGCTTGTCTGTTGTAGAATAGTCTGTAGGCTGAGACAGCATTTTAGTATGAAAAACGTTCTGTAAACTTTACAAGGTATCATTTACGTTTCTGACCAGTTATTTTATGTTAAAATCCTTTCCTATCGATCTCATTTCCATTTTCCTGCCAGAATCTAAACTTCTAGCTCGAGCGATATTCAAATGAGGTAAAACGAAGCGTATTTAAAGGAAAGTTTTAGAACAGTGTTTCTTAAACTGTGTTTCGCGGAGCCTTGGTGTTCAATGGAGATCACTTAAAGGTCCTTCGAAACGTACGTGCTTTCTTCACTACATTAAAGAAAGTAATGCTTCTACTAAATTAAGAAATAGTATAAGAACGGTTCCACTTAGTAACCTGGATAATTGATTCAAATCCGACAGTCGACGTCGCGAGTTGTGATGGTGCCGCCGGGGCAATTTTTGGTATTCTGCAGCAGACACTCGCTGGGGAATCACTCGGAATTCCTCCATCGATGATTTCCCGGTTTATTCCTTTATTGGAGGGGAACTCCAGCAGATCTAGAAATACAGAGAATTCTCCAGTTTTAAAAATACAGATGAATACCGTATACTTACTTGGACGATAAAAAATTGCTGCTAGTAGCCAGCATAATAGTCTGTTGTCGATGTATAAACTGACTGAATTTTTTTTAAAAAATATTTTGTTCATTGATAGACTTTGTTGGTTATTATAATTTCACATCACACATACTCTATGGTAAGATTAGAAATAAAAACACAGCTCGGGAACCTAAATATAAATTACAAAGACATCAAAGAGCAGGATAACAGGCAAACATATTTACGAATGTTGCGCTGATTCTTGTTGCTTTAACGCCTCCAGTAACCCATTTACTGTCAATACACGACCCATGACCATGTTAGCAGAAGTATACGAAACTTTTATGTAAATGACATTTGATTCATCGTTTCAAAAAAAATTTAAATTAATCTCATTAGTAGAATTTTGGTGCAGTTTAAAAAACGAATATTCTAACTTGTTAAAAATTTGCGTTGGCACTTTTACCATTTACAACTCCATGAAACGGGGTTCTAAGCTGTATGTATCGACAAAAAATAAATGCCACAACAGATTTGACACTAAACATGATACGGGAACTCAGCTTTTATCTATAAACCTATTGTTAAGTATGTGTACGATAACAAAATGCAGTACCACTCATCTTATGAAAATTAAAATTTAAAAGTTCAATTTGAATACGTTATTTTAGTTATTTTAAGAGCTTTTGGATTCATTTTGGAATTACTTTTTGAATTTTATTTGAAATAATTGTCTTTTTCTTGTAAATAAGTTGTTTACAGACTATTACATGAAAATCACACTATTGAACCAAACCATGGGTTCCACGATGAAAATGGACATTAAAAAGGGTTCCACTTATCAAAACGATTAAGAAATGCGGTTATAGAGGATAGAATTAGAGTGTGTTCTGTCTGCTTGAAGGCCACATTGCTAACGTTGATTATGTTGCGATTAGTATTCTGCGGTATTGAGTTATTCTTGTAATTAGGCTTCTTACGCCGACCTTAGGTCACAGCCAGCTTGCGCGTTGCCCAAAGTGTGAAACCGTTGGGCTAAGCTTAATTTCATTACTTTTACTTCATTCATTATCTTTGATTTAAGGCGAAACTGATTGCTTTGCAAGCACGAATTGATGCCGTCTGTTAAACTTTATTTGAATTAATAAAAGGGTCTTTTATACCATTTCCCTATCTCTGTGGTACTTACAAAACAAAGCGATCATTCGCCACTAGTCTTTTAGAGTTTTGGAGCTAGTGTATGCTCCCTAAGAAGACCAAATTCTATGGACTTGAATATGTACCTGATAGGTTTATATTACCCCGTGTTAATCAAAATGTTCTTTAACTACTTTTCATGTATAAGTCATAATTCCCGTGAATTAATTTGAAAATAAAAGTTTACTTTAAAGAATTCGCTAATTAATACTATCAGTTGTTGACAAATTCCCGAAAACAAAATCTTGGAAACTTTTAAATGAATATTTTGCAGCAAAATCTGTAATATATCACTTTAAAAACATCTTTTATGCATTATAGTAACTAGATAAATTTCACAAAAATCTTCAGTCAGGATAATTACATCAATTATTAATAAATTATATCAGTTGCATAAATTATTAAAAATAAAATAAAGATTAAAGTTTATAAGAAATATATTTTTCATTTTTAAGTCCCTCAGTTCAGCAACTAAAGACATGAGCATAAAGTTAAGCCAAAGATCTTATGCTTCGTCGAATCGCAATGTTCTAAGAGCTGCTTGTTTATCAAGGCGTGAGGAAAATAAACTAAGGATCTTATGTCTCTTGAATGGGAAACACTTGTTAGATCGAGTGGGTTGTAAATGCCGTGGTAACATAATATAACGAAACAGATAAAACAATTTGGAAGGGCTTCGCGTTAGACGTTTCTAATTTCAAAAGTAATAAGAAAGTACGATTGTTTGGTTCTGTTAAATGTATGTAAATCAGTCTCTGAATAAGTGCAAAAACAATTAGGTATGGTACGAATTTCATTCGCAGTAATATCATTTATTTAAGTATTCATTTATTAAATCGCACATAATATCAAAAGCAGCTGAATATTTCTCACTTTTACGCGAACTTTGCTTTTTTTAACTTTCCTTTTTTCTGACGCAAACCCAAAACCAGAACTGGAAAGTGTATAAGTCCTCGTAATTCAGTTGTGCTACATCATTGTGTATAAAATAGGTTTTGCGCGCAAGCTATGAGACTACAAGACACATAAGTTCATAAGACAACGAGACAAGTTACGGTGGTCCAGTCAGAAGGGTCGAGAGATGGTTTTGGGGTCGGGGGATTGGTGAAAAATGTCAAGCTTGCATTCCAACACAGTTTACCTGCACTACATTGCAGCGTTCGGTCGTTAGCAAGGTGAGAAGACATTCCATTATCGCTTCGAGATTAGAAATCAAACACAGTATGGAGCAGTGGTTGACGTTAAATTTACGTCAGGCTTGGAAAATTCACTACTGACAATCTTGCGATAATAAAACAAGCTTACGACAATACGACGTTTTGAATGCACATGCGTGGGAATGTTCCTAAGACGTTGATCAACGAATATAAGGAAGGTCGTATGTCAATTTGTTGTTAACTTTTAGAGTATGTAAATAAGTAAACCTAATTTATTGAAGGAAATGGTAATAATTTTGGGCGCCGTTTTGCGACAACTGCAAAGATCCAAGCAGCGGCAATGTGCATATTGTGCACACTGCAACTGTGCAGATGTATACTGTGCAAATCATTTCAGATCAAGACTTCCAGCTCTGTTATGGACATTTACATGCCATGGCAAACGCTGATATCGCTATAATAACGCTCAAAGATTCTATTTCGAAGAATGTTGAGTGAATTTGGGCTTATTGGTAATGAAATCCGAATTAGTCTAATTTCTTTTGAAAGAGACCCTGTATATCGTGATAACTAAGTTAAATATTTTTGCTGCTTTTCTCAATCGTCCCATTCAATTAACTTTCCCCATAAGTATTCTTAAAGTCACAGACTGACATAAAATGTTCACAAATGGAAGATTTTTAATCCAAAGGGGCAATCTTCCCAGAAGGACTATTAATTTCGTTTTGGCATTTTGAGTTGATTCACTATAAATGTCGGTTCACTTTTCAAATTGTTGCTACCAAATATTAGAGACCCGTATTATATTTAAAGAAATTAAATAATGAAGAGTCTATATAAATGTATGTATGCTTCTGGCACTGTGATAGAACATCGATACCTAGAGCCCTCCAATTTTGAATGACGTACGTTTGCACCCGAATATGGGCATTTGGAAGCCCAAATATGGAATTTGGAATTTGTTTTGTATCTATTTCATGCTTTGTAAAACTTTAACTAATTTTTTATTAACAAACTCAGCAATTTCAAAGCGAGCAATAGCAATACTGTACGAAAAAAAAATTTATCTCCAGCGCGCGAAACTGTGTATCAGAAATTCTAAAGATTCTAAAGATATGTTCATTTTAAAATTATTTTGCGATGTTGCTGTTGAATTGAATTTTATGGTTTAAGTGCAAAGAACAGTTAATAATTAAGGTAACACAGAAAAGATTTTAAAAAGGTCCCTTTGGGCATAATGTAAAAGCCGAAAGCTTTCGGGTGTTTCTATTTATTCATTTATTTATTGGTTTTTTTAGAATAAAACAAAGAAAACATGTTACGAAATAACGTAGTAGTTATGTTAGTTTTCATTCAACGTATTTTAATCCATAAAATATGACTCTAATTCATTAGGTCAACATTATTTCGAGAAATTTCTTCCAAGTGTCCACGCTGTTATAGACCGTAAAAATTTTTCCTTAAGCGTGAATACTTTCCTCGAATTCCATTAATCCTCTAGTCCGGTTTAAAAAAAATAAAAAAATCTGGATTCTTCTTGCAAACTGTGTTAAATCAATGTCATGTAATAATAGAACTGGACACATTTTCTCCCGCCTTTTTCTTAGAATTTCCCCAATTATTAAAGCCGATTAGGAGCTGCAGTTACGTGTAGAGAGTTAAAGCTAGATTTTATAGTCTTTCGCTTTAATAGATTAGGGATGACGTGCAAAGTGTAAGACTGTGTGGATGGAAGGCAAAATTTCTAACCTTTCTCATGTTTTCATTTGATAAATCAGACTTTATTTATTGCTTTGTTTATTTCTGATACAAGAATTTCTTATCAGTTCTTTTATATTATTTCTCCAAATTTTACTAACTGCTAAATTTCATAATAATAAATACATCATATTATTTTTTTCATGTGCCTTTAAAACTTAAGAACTTTTAATCGTCTCATCTTTTGTATGTAAATTTTGTTATTATTGTTACTAACCTTAAAGTCCGAGCATATAGTTATCGTGACAAACTCATGAGTGCTCATGGGTGTGAATTATCAGGAAGCTCTTCCCGATATTCAAATTCCGAACGTCATGACTCCTGTCTGGATGTGCTTCCAATTACACCAAGAAAGCACGTAGTAAGGAAGGAGATAATTCTTTATAATTAGAATGAGTAATATACGAGCCATTATATGAGAGAATGCCTATCATTGCCAAAGGCCTTAGATGCTTAAGTCGAGACAGTATGTTATCGCCTAGCTTCATCAAAAATTTGGTCGAAAACAACCAGGAAGACATAATCCAAAGATTTCATACCCCTTTTCATCTACCATCAGCCACTCGAGAATACTTTCGTCAAGTCGGACTTTAAGAGCCTTATGC
Source organism: Stegodyphus mimosarum (assembly GCA_000611955.2). Taxonomy (NCBI): domain Eukaryota; kingdom Metazoa; phylum Arthropoda; class Arachnida; order Araneae; family Eresidae; genus Stegodyphus; species Stegodyphus mimosarum. Next base: position 16,019 of record KK112966.1, on the reverse strand, counting down.
CTCGAAAATATTATACAAATATGCATCCATCTCTAGGATTCGAAACCAGTCCCAACGATCTACCTTATTTCCTGGCGGACGCACTTTTTCTTTAAAAAGTTTGAGTCTAAAAACTGACTAGGTCTTATACAACGGTGATGCCGGCGCCAAAGGAAGGCACAATGGTGGCGTTACGACTAACGAAACCAAGAATGGAAGACTGTCGACGAAACATACGCTGCATGCGTAGTAACCCTCAGATTGCCAAGGAGTTTGCTCACCAGTTTCTATTAAAAAAAAAGAAGCAACACCTAAAATTCCATTTGAAATTCATAGCAAATTTTTCCCCTTCACGTTCATTAATGAACAAAGGAGTGAAAATTTGCAATGGTAACATTTCTAGTTCCTAACAACAAAGCTTTCCCCTGAGTACGTATTCAGTAACCTTTAACCTAAAGTTAAGGAACCAAAAAAGAATCCTTTAATGATAAAATTATCCATAATAAAAATAACTAATACAATGCATTTTCGGAAACTGCAGCTTAGACTGTTTTGTATCTTAAGAGTATAAGGCGTTTTCTCGCTCTTTCCAGCACTGAGGGAAAAGTGTGTGTGTGCTACAGTTAGCACACTCGAAGCGGATTCGAGAGGTCCAGGTTCGAGTCCCGGCGAGGGCACTGCTCTTTTTTCACTTCACCTACTTCAAAATAACACAATATGTCTACGGTGGCGCCGGAACTAAAAGGTGTTGGATGATAATTCTTCACTACCAGGATTTGGCGATTGGGTGTCGTAATCCCCAGTCTCCTTTTAAAAAGGGGGAGTATATAATGTATTTTCTCCCTCCTTTCTGCATGCCTTCGTAGTGTAACGTTAGCACACTCGGCGCATATTCGAGAGATCCAGGCTTCGAGTCCCGGCGAGGACATTCCACATTTTTCATGTCTCCTGCTTCAAAATAAGCTAATGGCTCTATAGGAGGGAGATAACGAATGGGAGTTCTGTCAGTAATGAAGAGTTGTATACTTGATAAACACCGATTTCAAAACCTTTTTATGTAACATTTTTTTCGTACTAAATTCGTAAAGGCTAATAAAAACCAGTCCATCAATAAAATAATTATTTGTTTTTTTCAGTTTTTGGATTCCAAAATCAAGGTTCATCCTTATACAAAGGGAAATGCGGTCGTAGTTGACTCTTCAACCACTGCCATCACTGAGCGTCTGAAGTGGTTATAATAAAATTAATTCATAAACTTTGCATTGCACTATTTTTTATTCTACTATTCACATTGGCTATCGTTTTCATTGTCTGTGTTTAAATCACATTAACAAATTAGTTCAAAAATTGGACATTATAGCTGTTACTAGGCTTAAAGAAATCTGCTACACATGAAGAATATTACTTTTAATAATACGTATTGTAAGTGAATAAATCTCATGTGTCAACTAGCCTTGTCATTTTCCTCAATAGAAAATTCGAATGTTTACTCAACGCTGAAAGATGCATTGGCAGTCAATCATCTTTGACCGGGATCAGTAATTTATAGAATAGCGTTCGGAAGCCATTCAACCTTAACCGTTGTTTTTCTTAACAAAGGCTTCTTCCTTAGGAATTTAAAACCTAATGAAGATTTCGAAATGAACCGAAATGGGTTTTCCACAAACGTCAGGTTAACCCGGAAATCGGTGGCCATTTTTTATCCCTTACAAGGACTCTCTCACACACAAATAAAAATTTAGCGCCACGTGGAGTGACGGACCATTGTCCTGAAATAAAACTAAAAGGTCATTTTAAAAAAAAAAAGTTCACATTCTCCATTTTAACACTCTACGTCGTTTATCAACGTTCATTCATTTTACAGTTATTCTCTTAATAGCATAGAAACATCAGGTTATGGATAAAAGCAACCTAAAAAATGAGAAGAAATGTTTAGAGATTTACCATCTTTATCAGAAGACATGCTGGAAGTTTTACGGTTTAACATAAATAAAATTTATTCAGTTTATGTTCTTCGAAAGATTCAAACAAAATTAAGAAATTTTACTAAAATTATTTAAGATCAAGAATTCTATACAAATACATGAGGACCTCAGTTATTTACTTAGTTTCGGAAAAAAATTGTAGATTCTTACTTCCTTTTTCTTTTCACTTTAAAGAGCATTTTTCAAACACTTATTCAATAAAATCATCTCCAGTTTAATGCATTTCTCCAAATAATGGAATCCATTAGTCATAATAAAGGCGCAAATCATCTTTTATCAGTTATCTATCTGCAGATTCTCAATTATTTAGACCTGTTTACAAAAGCGAAGCCTTACTGTGAAATGTTTCATAAAGAAACGTGGTGTAAAGTAAAGAAAACGTTTATCCATTAATTTATACCCAGAACATTTTTGAGCGTATTTATGGTAAAAATCTATCTCAGTATTAGATTATGCATAAAAATAAAGGCAAGAATAACTTAATAATATACAACTCATGTACACTTGCCCCCCCAAAAAAAGAACAGTTCTATATCTCCCGTTCTACTGGGTCGATTGACGAAATTCATATTGCGTTTTTCATGTCTCGAAAGCGCGACTTAGCATATGTATCAGATTTATGTATAGGATTGTTCTAATGTAGGTATTTTGACACAAAATCGAACTTTTTCTGAAATAACACACCAGTATTTTTCCATATTTCGATTCTACGACTAAAATTATGCCTAAATATACTACGACTATTCTACGATTTATAATTTTATAAAATTTGGTGCGAACAAAAACTTAACTTGGCGCTTTTTTTCAGTTTGAGCCCAGAATAATTCACTTGGCGAAATTCTTAATATATGACAACCTATTTTCCTGTCATTTCTATTGTGGATGAGCGGAAAAAATGTCACATCGTTCTTACCTTTTTACATTGTGAATAAGCGGAAAAAAGTCACATCGTTCTTATTTTCAAATAATTTTAACAAAGTGCGTAAACCAAATTTCCACTATTATCGCTTTCAAAAAATATGCCAAATTTCAAAACGCGCCAATATATAAATTCACGTGTATTTTCAAAAATTTTGAATAAAAAGCTCTATTTTTTTGCAGGTATGCTTAGAAATGCATCTACTATAAGATGATTGTAAAAATTTTATAGATTAAAATTCAAAATTTTTTTCGAAACATTTATAAAAGTGATTTAAAAATACACATTTTAAAAATAAATCATAAAAAATGGGTAAATTTTATTTGGAATGAACGGAAATTTCGGACTGTGTAGGAAGGAATCAAATAAGTATCATGAAAAAAGAGATATAAGTAAATGCATACCAAATTGAATTAACATTGAGGAGCTAAAATTTTGAGGGCCAATTTTTTAAAAACTACTCATGCGATTTTTACGAAACTTGGTTGTTTGTCATAATTTGAGTCGTAGAATCGAAATATGGAAAAAAAAAGTGTCATGTCATTTCAGAAAAAGTCCGACTTTGTGCCAAAATACCTATATTAGAACAATGCTATATATAAATCTAATACATATCCTAAGTCGCGCTTTCGAGACAGGAAAAATGCAAGTTGAATTTTGTCAATCGGCCCAGTAGAACGGGAGATATAGAACTGTCCTTTTTCTTGTTTTGTTTCTGTTTTTGCCCAGTGTACAACATACATTTTCTCCTTCGAAAATACCACTCCAAAAAATAGTGGCGACGATGCGATAAAATAAGTCGTCGGCTTGACTTTTTAGTTTGAAAAATTGCATTCAAAACATTTTGCAAAATTACTTAAACGAGCATGTGCATATGTCATATTTTAATTTACTGCGTAAATATCAAGAGATATTTTCGATTTTCACCTTTTCCCATAAAAGTACAAATACTTTTTTGATTTAAAGGGAGAAAAAGTCTCAGTATAGTACTTTCATAACTGAAAGGAATACAATATCAAATAGCTTCATTTCTAGGCTTTTAGAAATAGGCAGATCTTTCAAACGCGAGGTGCACAAAACGTTTTACAGTGAACATATTAATACTTGACAGTATGCCTCCGCAAAATGACAATTCCCTACGCAATGATCGTATAAACCAAGATAAGAACATTGATTAACTAGTTAATTAGCAATCAGCTATAAAAATCTACCCTATAACAATATAAGCCAAATCGTTCCTTCCCCAAAATAAAATATTCTATGTTAGACCTGATGGAACAAAATAGCTACAAATAAATGTTCAAAGATATGCTCTGACAATTAGCCTTGCAGCATTTTCCTCGGGTGAGAGCCTCGGTTTCAGGAAAAGTTAACAATCAGTTAGAACCATACCGAAAAAAAAATGTGAAGTTTGAAACACATTAATTTCTGAATTCACATTTGACAAGATCACGCTAGTATTGAATGCTCCGGAAATGAATCCTAAACAGCTAAAATAAAAGTTCGGAAATATTCTTGCTCTTAGTTGTTTCCTTCGCATAATATTCACCTTGGTTTTCAGACAAACGACAGAAATTAATTAATATCACGCTAAGCAAATAGTGTGAGATTTCAAATACATTGATTCTTGAGGCCTCAGCTGTCAGAATCACTTTGGTAATGAGAAACTTAATCCTAAATAGCTCCTATATAGCTTGATGACATTCTCCGCAACTTCCCTTCCCCCTTCAGAAAAGCTTTGATTGTTCTGAAGAAGCCAGTAATCAATTGGTATAGTCCCAGGAAAACAGAGTGAAGCTTGAATCCCATCCAGTACTGAGGCCCCAGCTGTTGGAATCATGTTGGTAATTAAATGTTCCAGAAATGTATCCGCATTTTGTGCTGAAACAGGCAATGATTGTTGATATGTAGCTGTGGAATAATTATGTATTGCCGAAAGGAAATTCATCTAGATTATTTCTGAGAAATGAAATGCTTCTTTAGATCCGGACATGCAATAAAAGAATTAGAGAAATAATTTTAATTCTGATGCCACAAAACGTGAGTTAGGAATATTCTAATAATATGCTTCACCGTATCTACAAAAGTCCTTACCGTTTTTTATTTTCGGAACCGTTGCCCTTAGATATGCATTTCCACCTAGAGAAGTGTTTAAACAAATTACGAAATAAAATACGAAATTTAGCATTTTATAGATGTCCCTGGTCCCTATGCTTATATTTAGAAAAATACTCGTTATTAAAATAAATAACTAAGCAACCAAAACACAGATGTAATTTCTGATGCCATTTTCAATTTGCTTTGAGGAGTCGGCTAATAAATAAATTGGAATAATTCGAGGTTTATTTTTCCCCTTAAATTGCATTCAGTGATATTCTGTTGTGATTATTACTGAGTAATTTTCTTGAATTTATAATTTTGCTACAATTGTTATGACGAAAGCAGTTTCACGCGAATAATAAGTTTTAAACGTTTCTTAATTTTTTAATTTTCCAAATAAGCTTACAAAGTTAGCAATATGATAATGCTGAAGCCTGCCAGTAGTTTTCAATACAAGAACTCCGTAAAATTCATCGAAAAGATCTCTTGTTGAAAATATAAAATAAATTGATCAATAGTTTTTTAAACTAAACGTCTTAGTCAGTTTTCTTTGATGGAAATAACACTTTTTTTTGTACTTCCTATAATTAGTGTAACATTTTCCGAAGTATAGTCACTGGGGGAAAACCTAAAACATTACCCTGCATATTTCTTTTACCTTTTTAATTTTTTAGTCCAAAGGGGCTTTGTCCCTGAAGGACTATTGCTTTCATTTTGCGAATTTGCGTCGGAAACATTAAAAGTCTGTATCATTTTTCAAACAGTTGCCACAAAATATTGCAGCCCTGTATTAAAGAAAAAAATAAAAAATCTGAAAGATTTCAGATTTTAAATTACGTCCAAAGGCGCGTTTTTTTAACGTTTCGTGTGCTACCTTTTTTTATTAAATATCATGTACTACGTACTCAAACCATAAAATTCAGTTCAAAATCAATATCGCAAAATCATTTTAAAATGAACATATCTTTAGAATTTCCGTAAGTCTCGTGCGCTGGAGATAAAAATTTTTTTTTTTCCGTACAGTGTTGCCATTGCTCGCTTTGAAATCATTTAGTTTGTTAATCAGAAATTCGTTGAAATGTTACAAAACATAAAATCGATAATAAAGCAAATTTCAAATTCAAAATTAGGGCTTCCAGATGCCCATATTCGCAGTAGGATTACGTCATTCAAAATTCGATGGTTCTAGGTTTTATCACAATGCGAGAAACATGCATACATTTATGCAGATTTTTCATTTTTTAAAATTTAATGCAGAGCGATAACATTTAGTGGCAACAATTTGAAAAGTGAAACGGGCATTCAGAGTGAATCGACGCAAAATCGCAAAACGAAAGTAATAGTCCTTCGGGACTAAATCCCTTTGGACTAAAAAGAAATTAAATAGTGAAGAATATGCATAAATGTATGTATGTTTCTCGCATTGTGATAAAACGACGGTTCCTACAGCCATCGAATTTTGAATGCTGTAATCCTGCTGCGAATATAGGCATCTGTAAGCCCAAATTTGAAATTTGGAATTTGTTTTATTAATTATTTATTTTGTAAAACTTTAACGAATTTTTGATTAACAAACTCAAGGATTTCAAAGCGGGCAATGGCAACGTTGTACAGAAAAAAACATTTTTATCTGCAGCGCGTGAGATTGTGTGTAGGAAATTCTAATATGCTCAGTTTGTGTGTAGGAAATTCTAAAGATATGCTCAGTTTAAAATTATTTTGCGATATTGTTCTTTAACTGAATTTTACGGTTTAAATGCGAAGAACATGATATTCAATAAATAAAAGTAACATACAAAATGTTTAAAAAGCGCCCCTTTGGACGTAACTTAAAATCTGAAACCTTTTAGACTTTCTTTTGTTTTTTTTAATTAATTTTTTTAAGGTGCTATTAGTTTTGAAACTTACTTTCAGTCCATATTGTTATGTATCTCATTCACTTTTCAAATTGTCCCACTAAACGTTATTTATCACTTTATGTTATTAAAAAAATTAAATAGTGACGGATCTGTATATACCCACATATAAAATATAAATTTATAAATGACGTATATGCACTTTTATAAACGACGATACCAGAGCCGTCAATTGAGCACACGTAATCTTCCATCCGAACATATGCATCTCGAAGCTCGAAATATGAATTCGAAATTCGAAATTTCAAATTTCTTTTTAATTTATTTAATAATTTATGGGAATTTAAAGAATTTTTGGTTAAAAAACCCAGCGAGCAATGGCAACTTAACTAAAAAAATGAGACATTTTTCTCTCCAGCGTGGCAGACTGTTGCCATTCGTCAAAACCTAAACAGTTTATCATGCAGCATTAATCCACAAATTCGTCTGTTTGAAAGCAATGCGTTGCCACTGCCTCGAATAGAATACTTATTAAATTGCAAGCATGTTGCAATTTAATAAAGCGTAAGATATGAAACTTTCATATTTAATCTTTATGTTACCGAGAAGAAAACAAAGTGATTGAAAAGTAATAAACGCAATTCTTAAAAATACTTTTCTACTTTTTAATATGATTGATTTAAATAAAATGCATTTAAATCATGAGATGTCTAATTAGAAATATTAAATTTTTTATAAAATGATACTAACTGGACTCTAAAATCTTCATATACTGTTTTCTTTGCTGTGATAAATTTATTTAGGAGTCTGACCGGTCAAACAGCTAGTTTTCAAAAAAGTGATGTAGCAAGTTTAAAAAAATGTATCGCTACCTTTTAGACTCTATCGGGATTTCTAAAGATATTCTGTTTTTAAATATTTTGTGATTTTGCTCTTGAATTTTATTTATCGTAAGTGCTAAGAAAGCGATGCATTATAATAAAGCTAAAAAGCCAAAAAAATTGTGCTAGCAGGAGTTAGTCCAAGAGCAGATTGGTAAGATGCTCAGTGAGAGCATAAAAAACCTTAGCAAATCCTCTGGTGGGAGGTTAAATCTGAATCCTATCAAATTTCCTTTCTTATATTATTATTATTATTATTTTGTTACTTCAAAAAAATTAAAACATGAATATTGGCGTTATTTGAAACATTTATGTATAACTGGAAGTGCATATATAGGACCAACGGTTTCGAAAAAAAAAGCCGTTTAAGGATTATTGTGCAAACGGTGTATTTTACATAAAATAGTAAAATGCTATCTGACAAAACCCTGTTGAAATTACGGGAACCTTTATTTTTCATATGTGAGCTACAAAAAAGAAAGCAGATGAACTGACGTCGAGCATTTAAGTAGCTAAACGATAGGAAGTATGAGAAAAAACTGATACTAGAACAAAGAGAAACAAGAAATAAATTTAGAATTATTTTCAATTTATTTAGACTACTCATAATTGTTTTCTCATACATGTTGACTGATCTCGGGAAATAACTGCATATCACACAACTGCAAACTGTTACGTGGGATGTTTAAAAAGTGTTTTGACTCAACAGAAGCCACTTCCCCAGTGGTGGGCACTAATCATTCTAAGCGTTGACCACTACTAAGTCACTTTATGGTGAAGGCATTGCTAATGGTGGACCACCCTTGCTTCATATGAAGAGATAGACAGTTTACACCCATGCCTCTCCGGGAATCGAATAGGCCCATTGGCACGGCAATCAGAGACACTAACTGCTTTCCCATCTGGGCAGATTTTACTTAGTCAGATTAGAAAAGCCTTAAATTTTTTCCAAAAGAGCAAAACTTTCGTTTATAGCGGAAAAAAATTTAAAATTTCATTGTGAATCATTCCTGAGCTTATGATTATATTCCTTTCACTGAAAGTCAATCAGAAATTTTCAGTTTGATAGAAATAAGCAATAACATTGAAATACACATTGCATTAATTTCCAGGCTTTCTTGCAATACTTCCTATTGTTTTATTAATTTAATTTTCTCGAAGCTTATTTTCCCTAATAATAACCAACAAATTTAAAAACATAATCAAAGTAATTTGCGAATTCGCATAGCAAATTTGGCGCCCCTTCTAGTGATTCACCTCAGACAAGTGCCTCACTTGCCTCACCCTTGTCCCGGCTCTGCCTCTTAAAAAGTAAAGGTGTAAAATATCTCAATTCAGTTGCTATCTTGAGCAAAATGTTATAGCTGAAGTTACAGGCAAAGTGAAATTATTTCACTTGTAATAAGACGGAAAAAACTTTATTTATTTATTAGAATAAGCTATTCTTTAAAGCTGAACAGTGATAATTAAAGAGCTGTTTCTTCAATTTCTTTTTCCATTTATGTATACTTTGGCTAAGAATGATATTCAGTTGCAATTATAATATGATTCAATGAAATGAGTTTAGCTTATTTTACAGAGAAGCAAAATTTTTTATTACAATGAAAAGTAGGATGATATATACTATATCATCCTCAGCTGCCTTATACTTCTGATATTTACTGAATTTGAATTAAATTTAAATGTAAATGAGTTTAAAATTTGTATTTTCCAGCACACCTCCTATAAGATAGTCAAATAAATAAAGGGGAACACTGAATTAATTTTGAAAACAATTCTAAAATGACAAAAATTGCGTCCACCTTGTCGTTAAGGAAAAAGGTTCACTTGATTATTTGTAGGTTTACGCTTTTATATAATTGTGCACTACGCTAACTTATTATGGAAATTGCTATGCATGTACTTTGTAAGTTCAGAGATAATGCGAACTTTATATATTTTTTATAAATTGCTATGTTAAAGTCATCAATTTAAACTTGAATCACCGAACCATATTTTTTAGTGTAAATTACAAAAGTTTTAAAAAACTACGGTTTCTTGTTATTGTATTTTGCATAGCAATAATACATTACATAAAATATACGTCAACGATCTTTGCTTTGGTAATGGTCTTGTTTAACCCTCCAAGGCTAATGGACTTAATAAGCTGCTTAGAAAGATGGCAGTTCCTTACATACAAACATTTATGCCAGCTCCAGGTGTATCCGATTTCGGGTTCGATGTTTATATTGGAAGAAAAGGCGTCAATGTACACTGCTCCAAAAAAAAGGGGGGGAGCAGTTCTATATCTCCCGTTCTTCTCGGCCGATTGACGAAATTCAAATTACGTTTTTCATATCTTGAAAGCGCGACTTGGGATATATATTAGATTTATATATAGCATTATTCTAACCCAGGTATTTTGACACAAAATTGCATTTTTTCTAAATTATAATTATCATATTAAATTTTCATATAATGTTTTTCCATATTTCGATTCTACGGCTCAAATTATGCCCAGATATTAAATTTTGCAATTTTTGGTGAGAAATTAATAATTTATTTTGGCGCATTTTTTCAGTTTGCGCCAAGAATAATTCACTTAGTGAACTTCTTAATTTATAGCAACCTACTTTCTTTTCCTTTTTTTCGTTGTCCACGAGCGGAAGAAAAACCATCGTTCATACTTTTAAATAATTTTAACAAACCACATTTTCGTTATTATCCCTTACGTCAAATTTCAAAACACGCTAAAATGTAAATTCACGTATATCTGAGGAAATTTTGAATAAAAACTCTAATTTTTTGCAGGTATGCTTAGAAATACATTTACTTTAAGACGGCGGCAAACATTTTGTACACTATAATTCAAAATTATTTTCGAAAAATTTATAAAAATTATTTAAAAATACAAATTTTAAAAGCAAATCCTAAAAAATTGGTGAATTTGGAATGAACCTAAATTTTGAAATGTGAAAGGAAGAATCAAATAAATTTACTTAAAGAAAGAGATATTAATAAATATATACCAAATTCAATTAACATTGAAGAACTAAACTTTTGAGAGCTAATATCTTAAAAACTACTCTTGCGATTTTTACAAAACTTGGCAGTTTGGCTTGAGTCGTAGAGTTGAAATATGGAAAAAAAGTGGCATGTCATTTCAGAGAAAGTACGATTTTGTACTATATTAGAACAATGCTATATATAAATCTAATATATATACTAAGTCGAGGCTTACGAGACATGAAAAGCGCAAGTTGAATTTTGTCAATCGGCACAGTGGAACGAGAGATATAAACTGTCCCTTTTTTTTCGCAGTGTGCAATGTGGGAGGATCATTTTGAAATTTTAATCATGAAAATGTCATTTATCCGCGATAATTTGAAGATCATTTAAATTTCATTGCAAACTCGTTTAATTTAAAGTAGCATGAAATAATTCTATTCTAGATGCCCCCAACAAAACGGCAAAAATTACGGCATGAATATCTGCTATATTGATGAAAATGTATTGAACGTCATTTGAATAGAAAAATTGACTGAGCTGCAAATAAGCGACGCAAATGTGATTAATTGATGTTTTTTGGAGTTTATGAGTAGATTTTTTAACTTCACTTCTCGTAATATGAAAAAAATATAGATAAGCATCAGTTTTATTTGTTTATTTCCGAACTCGAGATTAACGAGGATTTAAAATAATTTCAGAACTGCATATTATGCTAGCTGCTTATTAACGAAATTCAAGATTTTAGGAAAAACAGCTTTACGCATTTCAAACGAACCTTCTTTTCCAGGATTAAGTTTTTAATTTCTCACTGTAAACGATTGTAATATACAGACACTGTCTTTTTCCAAAATCATCACCTAAGGTTAAGGTTGACCATTATGTATATTTAAATGAGAATACCTCTTGTTAGAAAAATTAATAGAATATATAATGATGCATATTTAAATACAGATTAAAAATTCGTCTTCTTTGACGAAAATTTAAACAAATTAAATATAAATGGTGATTCTAATCGATTTCTAAAATCTTCGTGTTAAATTTAAGACCAAACTTATTCTACATGTCTAAAAAACAGATGGCCTCTCTTATTTATGCATGTTTATACTTATCTATATATGCAAATTTCATCAAAAAACAGACCTTTGAGAAATGAAGAATAAGTTCTTGGTATTAATAAATTAAATACTAAAGAGCATCTTACAAGGTATTTTTCCCGCCTTCTTCGCATGCTTCGTAGTGTAGTAGTCAGCACCCTCGGCGCGTATTCGAGAAGTCGGTGGTAGGAGTCTCGGTGAGGGCATTGCTCATTTTTCATCTCTCCTGAAAGGTTGTAAGGAATATATTAGAAATTTTGTAAGCTTTTATTCCTCAAAACTTTTAACGTGAAAAAGGAACAAAAAATAAATTTCATTGTAAGGGACTTAGGGCATCCTAGGGTTTCAAATATTTGCTTTAAAACTTTCAAAATTATTTTTGTACTCGCAGAAGTATTAAGCCTCTTTGAAAATTAAACTAGTGCTATAATACTTTATATGGAATAAAATATTTCGAAATTTAATATTTGTAACGAATGGGATGGTAAGTGCCTTTTCGTATGCTTTTCAGTTACGTTATCGTAGATAAGGAAATTAATCTTTCCATGTGATTAACATGGAAATACTCACGTCCGTCTAGTGATTCTGATGTCAAATTTCAATAAGTGTGGTATGTATGGAATATTCATATCTAACCTAGAATCGCATGCAAAATCTTCTTGTGTAATTGATTATTACCACAACGTTGTAAGAGAATGCCTGATAATGTTTTCTGGTGTGCTTTTTATTAAAATTCTAAAGGTATGTAGGGTAAATCCATAGTTTGTTGTCGTCCCACCAACGACAGATAAACTTCTCATACAGAATCAATCCATGTTCTTCTCCAAAATGCAGAAGACAGGTAAATTTCTCTTCCAGCCAGATTCATTAGGGGCTTATCTCTTAAGTACAGGCTATAAGAAAGTGTTGAATTTTACTGCATTATAGGCTTCATTCTTCAATATTTGGAAAACTGTCTCATCTGCGCTGGGAACGAATACTTTTCACAATGAGTTTTGCAAAGAAAATGACATTTACCCACTTACTGTATGGGGACCACTTCAAAAGTACTAATTCAGCTTCCAATAATGTACCTAGTTCTCTTCCCATAGTCAGTTTGATGACTATCTTCCTTTATGAATAATATTTGAAAAGAAGGGGCTTATATCTAATACCTTAAGTTACACCACAAACGTTAATTGAAAGCACATCTGTTTAAAAATAATAATAATAAAAAAAATTTGAAAGTTTTTTAGATTTTATATTACGTCCAAAGGGGCGTTTTTTTAACGTTTTGTGCCGTTACCTTTATTTATTAGATATCATGTTCTTCGCATTTAAACCATAAAATTCAGTTCAACAGCAATATCGCAAAGTAATTTTAAAAGGAATTTCGCTTTAGAATTTCGAATACACAGTTTCAAGCGCTGGAGATAAAAAATGTTCTTTTTCCATACAGTTTTGCCATTGCTCGCTTTGGAATCTTTGATTTTTTCTTAATCAAAAACTCATCAAAATCTTCAAAAACTTATCTATTTCATATTTTGTAAAGCACTAATAATGCTTTACAAAGACGTACATTATTTACAGAGGCGTACGTTATTCAAAATTTCATGTTGTAGGTACCTTTGTTTTATCACAATGCGAGAAACATACATACATTTATGCAGATTTTTCATTATTTAATTTCTTTAAATATAATACTGCAGAGACATTAGGTTATTTTTGCAGCAGGAGTACTGAAAAATTAACAAGGCCTCGCCGGGACTCGAACCACGGACCTCTCGAATACGAGCCCAGAGTGTTGGCCACTACACCACGAAGGCATGTGAAGAAGATCAAGATCAAGATCAAGATAGTACTTTCGGTTCAAGATGTCAACTACTAATGAGTTTTAACCTATATATCAAGTAAGGCCGGAGGCCGCTCACTTTTGTTTAGATAAATCAGAGGTGCTTAGCACCGCGCCCTTAGGCGAAAGAATGGTCTATATAGCAAAGTCATACAGGAAGGCAGTCATGAAATTATAAATTGATATACTTTTGTAGATGTAGAAACATTCGAAAAATTTTTGAGCAGGTGCTGGGTGCGTGCTATTTGCAGTGAGGAATTGAGTGACTGAAATGAACATGAGATACGGAGAGTAAGTCAGAATCAAATCACGTAACCTGAGGTCGCGTTCTGGTTCGTTGATAAATACTGCTGTATTACTCAAAGTTTTATTAATTTAAGAGTAAATAACTCTTGTAGGCCTATAGTATTGCAATCTACTACATAATAATGATCTAATAACTATGGAGAGGTGAGTTTTATGCTACGTAATTCTTGTTTAATTAGATAGAATTTGATTATTCCTTTTTTGGGCTTGGGGGTCACATGGACCAATCATGTTGCAGGATAATCTGTTAAGCGATTTCAAGACGAAAAATAATAGTCCATAAGGCTATTTCAAATTACTCTTCACAAAGTCCGTAATTTGGCTTTGCCAGATAATAAAAATACACTTAAAACTCAACACAAAAATAGTTAATCATATCACGAATTCTTGAGTATATGAAATGCAATTAAATACTGGGTACTATTTACAATATGTACACTTTCACCACTTTGAGTTGTGATGAATAGAACGTGGTCGCTTAACCAGATTTTCTTCTGTTGGATCATAGTTTGCGAGATTTTTAATAGCATTATATGGTGAATTCTGAACTTGGATAAAGAATTTGTGCGAAATTATTAAGATCTGTTCTTGTATTTCAGGAATCTTCAGGTCTTGATACAGCTGGATATTTCTAATAAACCAGGGTGCTGAGGTTATTGAGCGTAGAATTTTATTCTGTAGATAGCTAAGTTTCTTTCTATGGGTTTTGCAAGCCGTGGCCCAAGTGGGGACTGCGTATAAGAGAATTGGTCGAATAAGCATCAGGTAAAGATTGCGTTTAGTATTCAGATTTAATTTAGAATTTTTCCCTAGAAGCGGGTAAAGAGCCATAAAAGCTGCATTAGCTTTATTGGTGATATAACTGATGTGCTCTTTGAAATGTGAAGAAGTCAGGGAGAAATACCTTATATACTGCCCCTTTTAAAGGGCGACTGGGGATTAGGGGACCCAGTCGCCAAATCCCGGTGGTGGAGAATCGTCATCCACCACCCTTTTAGTTCGATTGTAGAGACAGTTGTAGAGACATTAATTATTTTTGAAGCAGGAGTATCGAAAATTGAGCAACGCGTTCGCCGGGACTGGAACCACGGACCTCTAGAACACGCGCCCAACTGTGCTGGCCGGTACACCACGAACGCATGCGAAGAAGGCGGGAGAAATACCTTATTATACAAGGCTTAATATTTGATGGCAACAATTTAAAAAGTGATTCGCCTTTTATGGTGACTCAACGCAAAATGCCAAAACGAAATTAATAGCCCTTCTAAGGCAAATTGCCCCTTTAGGCTAATAAAATATTTATGATAAAGGCATTTATATACAATTACGTATATCTGTTTTCTATTGACTGTTATTAGTGGCTAAACCATTTCGTCGTAATAAATTTTATAATCATTGTAAAATGTCTTGCACAGTTAATGAAATTATCGTGATAACTTTATCATATAAAGCTCGGAACAACGCAGTATATTAACGTTTAGCTGTGTTGACAGAACTGTTTAAATCGGAACGATAATAATATGGGTCTTTATCTAAATGCCGGCAAAGCAAGTCAGAGCGCCTTCTCTTGCTTTGTCATACTCAAAGAGGTTCTTTTATATGAATCTCCGTGCTTATTTTTTCGTCATCATAATTTTATACATAATTCTGCATTTATATTTTTAGTGTAATTTTTCATATAAAATTCATTTATCAGAAATTTGATAAATTTGTATTTTGTTCGTGTGTACAATGTTTTATGTACAACTTTGAATTTATATTTTATTTCATCACAATTTTAATGCATAATTCTGTATTTATATTTATTTAATCTTAATATTTTATATTCATTTTTTCATCACATATAATTCTGCATTTATTTTTGTTTTGTCACACAAATTTTTCTACACAGTTTTTCGTTTACTTTACTTCATTATGTATCCTATACTTTAATACTATCTTTAACTCTGGCTTTAGTCACGATTTTTATATGTAATATAATGTGCGTCTGTATTTACTTAATACATGTCTCATATGTATGTGAACTCGGCGTCTAGGTGATTTCATAGCTTGACGATATATCCAGGTTACTAAATAGTTT
>KK112965.1:72529-82768 GCA_000611955.2 Stegodyphus mimosarum | reverse complement strand
AATTGCAAATTGCCTATGAAGGCGAACTTTTAGTAGACAGAGGAAATCTTTGCGCGCACAGCCTTACGGCGATAAATCCAAGGCTCTCTTTTCCCCCTCGTTAACTCCTGCCTTTTAAACTGCTAACAGATATATGCGATTTGCATAAATATCTCACTCGCGCTAAATTCGGGCAGCAACTGAAACTTTGAGAATTCGATAGGAAAGTTCAAACTAAAAATAATTTGGTTAATTAAAATAATGAATGCTACAAACTCAAATGCCGAAACGCACCTGGCTCGAATTAAGTACTTACAAGATAGCTTCAAATATCTAAATGAAATCGTTGAGACAGACAATATTGATAGTTTTCAGCGCTTGTCAGAAACATGGGAAGTGGATGTAAAGGACACATCGCTGTTCTTACTATGGGAAAAGATGCAAAGAGAGTTGGAAAGTTATGGTAACTATGTAAACAATACATTGGACATAACATATATTGGATAAAAATAATACATTGGACCCAGCTCAACTTCATGATACGAATCTTCTTGTTGACTCCATTTCACCAGCTGAATTAATACATCAAGCAGAGGAAATGTTAAATGACATTAACATGCTTGAAGACACAACACTACCACGCGAAGATGATTCTTTGTTTCCAATAACTGAGACAACCTATGAAAATGATACGAATCCCAAACCACTCGATGATGAGAACATTGCAATTGTTGATCTACCTACAAACAGTCCCACTTCTCCAACTGCACTACCTGGCCAAGTGGCCGCATCAACAGTTGTCCCTCCCAAAAGCAGAGCAAGCACCTCGTGCAACACCAATCCTGCAGGTCCTTCACAAAAGGTAACAAGTTCATTTAAAAGACACTTCTTTTATAAAAACAACGAACCAAATCTCAAGAAAAGAAGAACTTGTAAAGAAAAGATGCCAACTGTAGTTTCTGGAAAGCAATTCCATGATTACTTCCAAAAAAATAGAAAATTAAAAAAAGAGGGAAGACTAAAAAAAGAGAGAGATAATGAAAGGCAAGGGGAAAAGAACAGAGAGTAGAAGCATAAGAAAATAAGGCAAAAAAAACGAAAAGCAAAAAAGCAAAGAAATTTGTACGCAGTCCATCTGAGAGTTCATGTTCCACTATTGAAAATTCTGATTCAGATGCAAGTGATGAAGAGTTGAGCGACGGAAATGAACAGTTTTCCGGAAATAACCTTTTATCTCTTGAGAGAAAAATTAACGAATTCGTTCTATTTGTCTATGAAGGTGTATATTACCCAGGAAAGATAAAGCATGCCACAAAGAAAGAAGCCACAATCAGTTCAATGAAAAGGTGTGGAAGATTATGGCAGTGGCCAGAAAAGACTGATATTTTGACATAAGAGTGAAAGGATGTTGTTTCCCATATTGGTGAGCCGCGAAAAACGAGCAAGACTCGTAATGTGTATAGTATGCCTGAGTTTGATTTCTTGTGGGATTGATCGCTTTATGAACACTTAAGTAATTTAAACACTTAAATTTTACACTTAAGTAATTAACACTTAAAATCTCGAAGCTCCTTGAATATTAAGTAATATTTTATACGGGTTTTACAAAAAATAGTTCATGTTTTGATAAAAATGTATGAAAGCCAATAAACATGTGTTAAATAATTATATTTATTAACTATCAATATCATCCTTTCTGCATTGAAAACTTTCCTGAGCACATGGTCAACTACTAGAGATTTCATTTTTTTAGGTGGAGAAGAAACGTATTTTTTCTAAATTATTTAGAATTTTATATTATAACTTTTTTGATAAAAACGGTCATCACAATCTAGGTAGACAATTGAAGAATTCCGTTAACTACGAAAAAATTAATTACTGTCTCCACAGCTAATACTGTTGACAAGTGAATGAGAAATGATGAGAACCCAGTTTCCCTTAGCTTGTCAACTACTGGTGCCTTTACCTTAATTCGTCCTTCTAACTCGCAATGGTGAAGTCCATTACATTTGGTGATGAAGAAAGATGGCTCATATCGTCCGAGCGGAGATTATAGGGAGTTGAACTCCCAAACAATGCCTGATAAGTACCCAATACCAAGAATTGAAGATTTTCACCACATTTTAAGAGACACCAAAATTTTTTATAAAATTGATCTCTTTAAAGAGTATTATGAAATATCAATAGCAGAAGAGGATAAATTTAAGACTGCGATAATAACCCCATTTAGCTTGTATGAATTTAATGTTATGAGTTTTGGTTTGAAAAATGCGCCTTCAACATTTCGCATCATCTAACAAAGAAGAGCATAAAAAACATCTGAATCAAGGTTTTCAGCGACTAAACAGATATGGCTTAAGAATAAATTTGTCAAAATCAACTTTTGGAGAACAAAATATAGAATTTTCAGGGTATTTGATTATATCCGAAGGTTCTCATCCATTACCTTAAAAAGTAGAAGCTATATTGAATTACAAAACACCTAAAACCATCCATGAACTACGAACATTTCTTGGCATGACCAACTTATATCGTCGTTACTTAAAAGACGCTGCAAAACCCAAGCTATTTTAGCAAGCAAGAAAAAATAACAGAAATTAATTATGATGAAATAACGGAAAGCCAAACTGATGACGAAGAATTAAAAAATTCAGCTTCATTAAAATTTAAACAATATCCGTTACCTTCAGGGAAACATTTATGGTTCGACACATCAAAACAATAATTAGGCAGTACATACCAAAGAAAGATCGAATGAAAATATTTATTCCCTTTCACGGATTTTAACATCCAGGAAAAAAATAATCTGTAAAGCTTATAACTTTAAAATTCATTTGGCCGAACATAAAAAAAGACATACACTCTTAGACAAAAAAAAAACGACGCACCGAGAAGATATAAAGCAAATTGAACGCAAATTGATGTGCATACAGGTTTCGACGGAAAATGCAAAATTTTACATTTTGGCTGCCAATGAATGAACGGTTGTCGCTACAGCGCATCTGATCTGCGCAACTGATAGAATATTTAAGAGGAGAAATTACTATTCCAGGTCATAAATTCTTCACGAATTTCATTCCGTGTACTCTGGTAGACAGTAACTATGCCTTCCATACAGGAGCGCGAACGATGTGCGCAGATGTCAGAATTTGAAAGAGGTCGTGTAGTTGGGCTCAGAAGCCGGTTGGCCTTATCGGCGAATAGCTCGACATTTGAGCAGGAGCGATGCCACTATTAGACGATGTTGGCAGGAATGGGTGAACCATGGCCGCACACAGCGTCAAGAAGGAAGCGGTAGGTCTAGAGAAACGACAGAACATGAAGACCAAGCAATCGTCAGAGCGTCACTCACAGCCCCAGATGCATTGTTATCATCGATTGTACGTGCAACTAGTGCTTCAGTGACCGCAAGAACCATTCATAGACGTCTCACAGAAAGGGAGCTGAGGCCACGGCGCCCCTTGCACCGACTACCATTGACCTCTGTACAACGTCAAGCCCGTTTGCAGTGGTGTCGGGCTCATTCGCACTGGAATGTCACTGACTGGAGTAGAATAGTCTTCAGTGATGAGTCCCGATTTGAACTGAGCCCCGACGACCAGCGAAGGCGAGTCTGGAGACGCCCCGAACAGTGGTGTGATACCAACCTGACTGTCTTCCGGCAGACAGGCCGACAACCAGGAGTGATGGTGTGGGGTGCCATTTTATTTCATAGCAGGCCCCCTTTGGTTGTCATCCGTCGCAACCTTACAGCACAGCGGTACGTCGACGAAATTCTAAGGCGCGTTGTGTTGCGCTTCATGTCACGCCACCCTGGGCTTACATTTCAGATAGATAATGTCCGCTCCTACACTGCACATGTTTCTACTGCTTGCCTTAGCGCTTGCCGAAGATTACCTTGGCCAGCAAGGTCGTCGGATGTCTCTCCTGTTGACCACGTTTGGAGCATTATGGGCAGGGCTCTCCAACGAGCTCGGGATCTTGACGATCTAACGCTCCAGTTGGACAGAATTTGTCACGGTATCCCGCAGGAACACATCCGCAACCTCTATCAATCGATGCCAAGCCGAATAATTGCTTGCACAAGGGCCAGAGGTGGACAAACGCGTTACTGACATTTTCCCTTTGTGAAGCTCTATCACTTCAATAAACGATCCTATTTTTCTCAAACTGTAATCATTTGTTCTTCTGTACATGTACATCACTTCTACCGATTTTCGTCCCATTCGGATAACTCCTTCCTGGTGCGTCGTTTTTTTTGTCTAAGAGTGTACAACAATGCGTTCGAGCATGCTATCAGAAAAACAAAGTTTCTCGCCACACAAAATAAATTTTCAGAAAATATCAAGAACGTATTAAAGATTTTAAAAAATGCATATTGATAGAATAGGGCCATTAACTCCATCAAATGTAAAAGTTTATTGTCTGACTTGCATATATAGATTTAAAAATTGGGTTGAAGTATTTCCGTTAAATAATGTATCGACAGAAACTATTGCTGAAACTTTCTACAACTGGATTACAAGATTTCGAACACCCTATAAAATAGTAACAGATCCTGAAGAATTGTCGTCCGAAATATTTAAGAACTTGTCAGGAATCTGTGGTATCAAGCTTAATCATACAACAGCCTATCATCCACAGTGCAATGGCAAAACAGAACGACTTCGCAGGTCGGACACCAAAATATTTCACTATTGAAATAAAAGGCGAAAAAGTCAGTGTGACAGTTAATAGATTAAAACCAACCTTTATCCTGGCAAACAAAAATGAAGATTTTCCCCATATTAAAGAGGGTACATTGAACGTAAATGAAGAAAATGCAGCTCCTAAACAGTCTCGGTGTGGCAGAACAATAAAAATTCCAGTGAGGTTTCGAGACTCAAATAACTCCTACCAGTTAAAATTGTTGAACTTAACTTAGTTACTGGTGGGGGAGTAATGTAGATGTACAAACATATTAAGAATTCTAAAAATACTTAAATATTAATAATTTTATCTAACAGTTATATTAAAGGCAATAATTTACGCTTATTTAAAAAAATAATTTTTACAATTTAACTAAACGAAAATATCATTATCGTAATTTTAATTTCAAACGGTTGTTATGATGACAATCCCCCCCCCCAAAAAAGAACAACATTGTGTATAAGAAGTAACTTGATAGATGCATTTAAAGTGTGTTTAAATCCCTGGCAAGAGTAAATAATTGTAAATATTTACTTTAATAAAATTGCTGCATTAGTATGAACATTGTTTTATATTTTGTACGTCATCATTACTTCGTGACCACAAAGCACCTGTAACCAGTCTCGTAACTTCGAAAATTCTTCGGCACTTGCTCTTCTGTAGAAGACAAGACCCAAATTTGATTTTTTTTAAAATCGAAAATTAAAATACAAAAAAATTAGTTAACTTATGTCCTTGTTTGCAAAACCCAAACTAGTTTGTTGAAGGTAAAGACTGCGTAAAAACCAAAGTGAGGCAAAATCTTGTGAGACATCTCCATTACCTCAAACAAAATTGCCCTTTTTAACAAGAGTTTTTATTTGTTATCGGCGGGAAAATAAATAAGTACCTTATATTCATTCATTCTTTTACTATTTTGTGCGTGTACGCGTGTGGAATTAGTTTTTTTTTTTCAAACTGCTCTGAAATTTAGTATTGGCAAGTCTTCCTCGTTAGACCTGCGAAACCAATGACTTAAAACTGAAATATGTTCACTTCTGATTATAATTTCACTCATTCATTAGTTAAAAAGCTATGTTGGCCACCATGGAAGAAAATAAGTAGAGGAAACATATTTAAAAGTACATTACATTGAAAAGATGAAATGATTAAAATTTCAGATACAGAACATGCAAAAATCAGTGCTCCAAGCATCCGCCTCTGCCAAGTCAAACGTACGTTGACAGCTATGGTTGTCAAAGCCATGCGGCTCCATTTGTGTATCAGAATTCTTCAGTCTTTGTGGCTGGCAAATGTTGTGTTGGTCTTCCTATAGCCTTTGATGTGACATTTTCAATTGATGAAAGATCTGAATAACGTTGAACATAAAGCTGTTAAGAACCGCCCTAATGGTATTGTGGTTAGCGATGCTGGCTGCCTTATCATGGGTCAGGATTTGAAGCCGGAGAAGGCTTAGATGTTTGTAAGTGTATATTGTGTTTGCGTCGTGGAGGTACTTAAAATAATGTCGGGCCGAAAATCCTCTCAAGTATATTTGGAGACATGCTGCTGGCATTACCGGTTTTCCAAACAGAGGTCAGATGAATGGCAGTTAACCTAGATCTTGCTGGAGATTTGTTCTCGTTTGTAAGTGAGAAAAAGTGGTTGACTGATGCATACCAAATTACATATATATATATATATATACCAGGTCTGCCGAGCAGAAAGGTGCTGAGCACTGGTAGTTCAGCCCGGAGTTCGAATCCCAGTGAACAGACTGACTGCATAGACGTTTTCGTGGTTTTCCCGATGTGCAACGTGTATACGAGCTAGTTTTCCTCAGAAAGTCCTCAAAGTGCTTTGCCGTAATCAAATAAACAAAACCAAATCTGACACTTACTACTGAACATAAAAATTACCTATGATGCAAATTTATGCTTTGGAGGAATAGTGCTGGCAAGTATTTGTAAAATTTGGGGATACTTACTTCACTGAATGTTTGCTTTAGTGCCGTCACACTGAATTTTTATTAATTCCATTTGTGAATGACTAGTAAGTTGTGAGAAGGGCAGCGAATGGGAGAGTTAATCTACAATGCTGGATGTAAAATCTTTGAATTCAGTCTTCAAACGCTGAAGATTTTAGGTAAATGTTTTTTGTGCCAAACAAACACCCTTTTGTAATTTGTTTTATTATTTCTGAATTTCGTTATTTTTTCGAAGTGAATCGTGAGTTTGACATATCTGTCGTAAGGAGACTATGAAAAGATGTCTAAAAATTAAGTAGATTTTATTATCACTGTCTCCCTGTTTTTCAGAACGCAGGCATACAACTTCATATAAAAATCTCTATTTTTCGTTATGAATTTCGAATTGGACGAAAGTATAATTTTTGTCTAAATGTACTCGCATTCAATTCTCTCAGAACTTCAATTTGTTTCATTGGTGTTTATTCCTGGAATAGCTACAGTGGTTGTTAAATTGATTAAAGGAATTGGCGCCTTAGTTGCATTTTCTTTTTAAACTGGAACATAAAGAGAGGAGGACATAGGACTTTTCTTCATTTGTTCTATTGTTTAATATTGCTTATAATGAAACAACAAAATGAATTCCCTGTTTTCAATGAAGTAAACAAGAAGATTTTAAAATTTTCAGTTTTGTTGCGGAAGAATTAGAACAAACTGTTCTGGCTTGTTCTGATGTTATTATCATTAAATGTTACAAAAAACCGGTATTCGCCAAATCGCTGAGTCGATAATTCCCTGACCATCAGCGACATCAGTTTTTATTAATTTTTATATGTTTATAAAGCATATTAATTGTATTTAATACCTTATGTAAGAGTAATAAATGTAAAACATCTTTACGATGAAATTAATGCATACTGTGCGTACTTTTAAGTACAGGGAGAGGTAGGTAATTAAAAATTTTGAATTTTGCATGCAACGAATTCTGCGTAGCACTGAACTGGCCAATTTTGGTTTGTTTATTTTAAAAAATCGCGACATGCCTCACAGTCCTATATCTAATCGAACCTTAAAAGAGTAACGGCCGTATAAGAAGTTCACTCTGATCCAAATACTAATATCAAGGTTGATGGCGGCTAAATCGCTATGAATAAAAATGCTATGCTTGTACTAATAGAGTTGCAAGAGTCATTACTGAAGGCCCATACCACCTACATTCAAGAATCATTCAACTTTTGATCACCCTAAAATTAGAACCACTGTTAAATTAAATGATTCTTTCAACTCCATCAACAAGGCCTGTAATTTCACCTACATTTGCGTACGTTGAGTTTTATGCCCTTCAAAAATTTTACAAAACTGGCGTTTTATTTCGTCCTGCTGTTTCCAGTATTAGATGTTTTTATTAATAGTGTTACGTGCGTAAGGGTTCGTTATATATTGAATGCACAAGTCGTTAAAAAGTTAACGAAAATTTATTCTTTCCACAAGAAATAAATTAAAATGCTGAAATATTTCTTCACAGATCTTCGCACAATATCACAATATCTCAAACGTTTAGCAAAAACTCAGTTTAAAACAGATAAAATAATTCTATCTCACAGCGAAATCGCTAGAATCAATACAGCATTAAGTAAACAAACAGCAGTTCGCTTTTTACAGCTACAAGTATAACAGCAACAACAGCAACTAACTGAGATGAGGTGTTTCACTTCGGCTTTTATAAGCTTTTTAATTATCAATAGAACAATCACGATATTTCTAGATTTTTCTGGATGGCAACAGTAATTACGAGATATTTATTTATTAAGCATTAAATGCACGCGCTCTTTTATTTTTATTGCTATTTTTTTTTCGACGTAGTTTTCTCTTCAAAAATCGTCTGCGTTTCACGGGGAAATAAAAAGGAATTTTAATTACAATTCTAAATAAATAGCCAAATAAATGTGAAATTCGTAACATTGCCCCCTTCCCAAGGACTGCACGTCCCGGGCAATACAATCCTTGGACAGGAAGCCAAACTTAGAACTAAGGCCTTAGTGCTATAATAAACATTACTTTATAATAACAAAATAAACAATAATTGCAATAAGTGACTTTCAGCAAATTAAATTCTATCCAACGCTGAATACAATTCAAATACTATCAAATACTAAGTACAAATACTATCAAATACAAAGACTTATCAAATACTAAACAAATAGAAATCAAATACAAATCAGATACTAAATACAAATAGGACCATGGCCTTATACTATTTACATTATTATTTACAACTATATACACTACGTACTATGGCCATAGTAATGAACTAACCTGTCGTAATGAACGACTTTAGGTTTAGAGTGCGATGACTTACGGATCCGAACCACGACGTCGTTCAGCCTTCGACGAGTCGGATTCCATAACCACACCTTGTCTCCTTCGCTGAAGCGATGTCCAGTAGCTCTTGTGTCGTAGCGGGTCTTCATCTTCTCCGTCGCCAAGTTGACTCGCTCTCGTGCAAAGTTGTGCATCACTTCAAACCGGGCCTGGAGATCTTGAATGTATTCCTCAGGCGATGAAGGCGCATCCAGAGGACGACCAAACAAAAGATCACATGGCAGACGAAGGTCACGACCGATGAGCATCTGGGCTGGAGAATTGTTGGTAGTCTCAGGTTTCTCTTCGATCTCAGTATGATTTCGGCCCCTTTCTGAGCAGGGTATTTCAGAAGACACGTCGGCGTTTCGTGGGGAAGATTCTTTCGGAGGATCGATAGTCATGGCCTCAAACGCTGAAAACAGTTTGTTGTTTTTGAAGTCTAAGCAAAAATTATATTTCCTTAAAAAGTCCAATCCTAGTATGCAGGAGTCTGTAATATCCGCCACATATGCTGTGTGATGGTAGGTGCCACTTCCAAAGGTGATGTTCACATTTAACTTTCCTTCTACATCAATTTTCTCGCCGGACCCAGTCTGGAGAGTAACACAGGATGGGGTCCAAATCAGTTTTTCCTTAAATTTTTGAGCTAAATCCTTCCGAATTATGGTAACATTAGCTCCTGTATCAATGATCATACTGCAAGGAACTCCGTCGATATGCCCATTAATGGATAGTCCATTACTCTTGCCACACACTGCAGAAATCTTGAGCGCTTTAAAACGGGGTTGTTCACTACCGCTCAAACTCTGCTCCGCGATATGATCATTAATTTGCTTCTTGGGTCGTTGCTGGGAAATAATCTTACTTTCCGTGCTCTGGGGTGTTCTGCAGTTCCTTCGTAGGTGGCCTTCAGCTCCGCAGTTCCAGCATTTTGGTTCTTTGTCATTACTTTTCCATCTCATGGCATTTAATTTTCTCTTTATATCGTCCGTCTTATTTTCCGAGCTCTTGAATATTCGGCAGTTCCTTCGCATGTGCCCTAAAATATTGCAGTTCCAGCACTTTACTGTCGATTTCTTATCACCAATATTCCGCTGCAAGGCATTCACTTGTCTTGTTAAATCATCTAAACGAGCCATCAACTGATCCACTGGATCGTGGACTCGGACAGCCCTGAGTGGGTGGTGACCTTTACGAGTTGCTTGCTGAGCTACTTCGAACTTCATGGCGTACACTAGAGCGCTTTTTATATCCTTCACATC
>KK112965.1:31101-71995 GCA_000611955.2 Stegodyphus mimosarum | reverse complement strand
TGCTGTCGCTACGAATTTCTTCAAGGTATCAACTCCTTTCGCAACTGCAGAAACTTTGTCACCAATTTGTTGTTCGATTTGGTGTTGGATGGCAGAGACTCTTCCTTCTATTTGTTCTTTCACAGAAGAAACTCTTTCTTCAATGTGTTCAACTTTATTTTCAACAGCGTCAATTCTGCCTTCCATGGCCTCGAATTTATTTTCTATTACGTTGGTAATTTCTCTTTCCATTTCCCCTTGACCTGCTTCAATCTTTTCTTGAACAGCCTTCATTTCTTCCTTAACAGAATTCATTTCATCTTTAACTGATTCTTGAACAGCTTTCATCTCCTCTTTCACGGAATCTTGGCCGGCTTTAATTTCTTCTTTAAATGCAGCAAAGGCTGCCATGAATTGCCTTAATTGATCTTCCATTGCTCTGGTTAATGACATTCAAAAATCCCACTTCTGACACCAAAAATTGTTACGTGCGTAAGGGTTCGTTATATATTGAATCCACAAGTCGTTAAAAAGTTAACAAAAATTTATTCTTTCCACAAGAATTAAATTAAAATGCTGAAATATTTCTTCACAGATCTTCGCACAATATCACAATATCTCAAACGTTTAGGAAAAACTCAGTTTAAAACAGATTTAAAACAGTTTAATTCTATCTCACAGCGAAATCGCTACAATCAATACAGCATTAAGTAAACAAACAGCAGTTCGCTTTTTACAGCTACAAGTATAACAGCAAGTAACTGAGATGCGGTGTTTCACTTCGGCTTTTATAAGCTTTTTAATTATCAATAGAACAATCACGATATTTCTAGATTTTTCTGGATGGCAACAGTAATTACGAGATATTTATTTATTAAGCATTAAATGCACGCGCTCTTTTATTTTTATTGCTATTTTTTTTCGACGTAGTTTTCTCTTCAAAAATCGTCTGCGTTTCACGGGGAAATAAAAAGGAATTTTAATTACAATTCTAAATAAATAGCCAAAGAAATGTGAAATTCGTAACAATATGTTTAACCAAATATTCAGCAGCTAGGTTTTCCTGTTAAAAGTTATGAAGAATTATTTTTTAGATTTTTTAATTGTTTTAGACTAATTTTGATTTAATAAAATTTGTAATATTTTACTCAAGTTAATGAGTTTCGTTTTAAAAGTTTATTTTTAGTAGTCATTAGATTATTATAAAAACTCAAACTATACACCTGAACATGTATATTTTTTAAATTTAATATAAAATAAATTAATAAAATGAAAAAAAAGTTGTCTTGTTCTCAAAATCTGAAACGTAAACTTTAAACCACGTTCCTACTAGAAAACAGTCAGGTCCGCTTATGAATTTCTTAAGGCGCCAACTGTATCAGATTCGAGTTCCAATTCAATTAGAAAATTCGACCAGGGACAATTATTGAAGACGAGCTTCATTCGATTTAGTAAATTTTCAGATCCTGAAGAGCTGTTAGATGATTCTGAGTTGTTAATGAATGCAGATCCAGAGGACCTGGAAAAATCACAAATACTGATATTAAATTACGAACATTATCAGAAATGAGACCTGTTCAAAAGAAAAAACATGATTGTACTTTTACAAGATGCAATAACTGCCAAAATTTTACAAAACACGAGCCTGATACAGTTGAAAAAAAATTTTTGAACAATGAATTAAAAGAAAAATCTGAGAAGTCAATTTGCTTGTTGAATCCCACATATGACGTTGCACGAAATGGTAAAGAAACATTGTCTAATGTTTTACTGATATTAATTGAAGAAGTAAAAATCTTTGGGGATGAACTTTCAAATTATAGATATACTATATCAAAAAATGATGCAAATTTCGTAAAATTTATAGATCTGATTACAAAATTTCATCCAGTCATGGAAAGACATGTAGAAAGAGCTCCACAACAGAAAGGTTGCGCTCATTATTTCAGCAAAGACAGCTGAAATGAAGCATTTAATACCTTAAACTATGCAGAACGGAAAAATATTCTGACATCTATTCGAAAAACTAAATATTATTCAATAATCTTAGACTGCATATCAGATAAAAGTAAGACAGAAGAAATTATTATACCCTTTTTCGTTTGCAGAGATAAGGGAAATGAAATCGGAATTGAATGATTTTTCTTATGATTACATCAATTAGCGGGAGAGTATATGTGGGGTATTTCCTTATGCTATTTAATTTACGGTAATCAACCGCGAATCTCTACGAATTCGGATTTGAGGTCTCTAACCCGTTAAGTTTCCTGCACAAAACTACTGGACTGGTATAGGGTCTGGCACTTGGCGGCTGGGCTTGGCACATTAGCTTGTTCTCTAGCATTTTCTTAATGTGCTGCTCGAGAATGTCTTCCTTTACACGGTCATAATTATAAGGCTTAGACCGGACGGGGGGCACTACCACTGTAAATACTGTGTGTTACGACTTGGCAGAAACCAGGCTTTTTGTTAAATAATTAATAAAATTTCCTTACCAGTTTTTCCACTTTTTTCCTTTCTGATTCTTCGAGATGTTTGAGATCAACCACCTTCTTCAGTGATATCCATTTTCACTTGTAAGTAGAATCTTTGAAATTAAGTTTTGAGCTAGTTGCGCGTAAGAAATCAACCCCCAATATAAATGCAGCTAACAAATTCTTTACCTCCAAAAGATTAACTTTTGGAATC
This sequence comes from Stegodyphus mimosarum, assembly GCA_000611955.2. Classification (NCBI taxonomy): domain Eukaryota; kingdom Metazoa; phylum Arthropoda; class Arachnida; order Araneae; family Eresidae; genus Stegodyphus; species Stegodyphus mimosarum. The sequence continues at coordinate 69,328 of KK112965.1, read as the reverse complement.
TCGTTCCCTATTTGAACGTGCAGCCTCACTTTTCCCATACAGAAACACACTCTTTGCCTTGGGCGGCAATCATCCTCTGTTTCGCTGTTTTAAATAATCTGTAACGACCAAAATGCTTTTTAAAGAAGTCCTGCGAAAGGAAGCTGCATTGAGCTCAGGTGTCTAGGGCGGTGGTAGTAGAAACTTCGTTCAATAAAATATGGATCTCTGGCAAAGCCAAATTTTGTACGACTACCGTATTCAGGTTAATTTCTGAGCGATTTTTCTTCCCAGTCGGTGACCGCGCCCTCTTCTCAGCTACCGAAATCAGTTTAAATTCTTCTTTTCCGTCCCTTGGTTCTTCTGCTTTTTACTTCCAAATGCTTTGGATTGACCAGTCTTCCTCTTATCTGGTTTTTCAACTTTCGCCGCTTGCCGATGAGGATTCTGTTGGCCTTGAGGTTTCTTCTTTGAAGGAAACGTTGAATACTGGCGAACGTTGTTTGCACTCGCGTTTTCCGCCGTTCTCCTGCTCTGAAATTTTACTGCCAATTCGAATAAATTTCTAGATTTTGCGGGTTTCTGACTTAAAGAAAGTCCTGAATTGACGGGAGTAGACGCGGCAATAAGGTCTCCATGATATCTTTATCTGACCTTCTATATAGTAAGTTAAAAATCTGGATTTTCCTTGAGATGAAGTCCGTTAATTCGTCGAAGTTGGTTTGATACTAACAACTCCGACTAGAGCTTCGCACGGCTTTTCACACCTAGGAATGCTTTCAATAGCGATGTTTTAAAAATTTTCTAGTTGTACGTTTCCGAACCTGGATCCTTGGCCTTTTAGGTTCGATTTAGCGATGATAATTTTCTGCAGCTGGTGGACTGGAAATAATGTGAAATACAGATCCAGCTGCTGCAGGAAATCATAACGGAACCTTTACCGTCTGGCTTCATGGCAGCTCTCATCGTTTCCAGGATAAATCTAAATCCCTCCATCGGGTTTGCTTAAAGCTGAGGGAATTGAAATGTCGGAGGGTTAACGTAAAATCTTCACTGCTTAGCGGCATGGTTCGTTAGGAATGTATCAGGCGCCAAATGTGGGGTTTTATCCTTTTATTTAGCAGCCAAGTGTGGGGAACCTCTTAAACCGACAAGCGAATAACTGCTTGAGTGTGTGAACAGAGACGTAAAACTCAAGAAATGTTAATTACCCTTTGTTTCACAAAATAAAGATGAACAAAGTCGGCTCCTACCTCAAAGCGTACAGAAAAGCCTCCACTTGGGGTTGAACTTAAAGTAATAAGAATTCAAACTTAACTAATGCTTAACTAAAAAAGATATAGCCGAAGCTATCAGGATTCTAAGTAGTTGGCCCCTAAATCTCAATGAAGTAGGCGAAGCTATCAAGGGCCACAAGTACGGCCGAGGGTAGTAATTGTTTAGAGACACACGTAGCCCAAAGGCAAACGCGCGCTAGTCAGAAACTCTGGCTCTCTAACAAAGTCAGTGAAACATCGATTTAAATACTCCTCTTACTTATTTGCATTAAACGAGTTTCTGAAAATACATTCTGGCAGAAAATTGTAAGCTGAAGTTAGGAGAGACAGTAAAGTGTGACAACTTAAAGTAACTATTATAAGCTTAGGATAAACTTCAGAAGTAATAGAAAAATGTAGCAAACAGCGCGGAACTGCGTTTTACTGCAGATTGTAGATGCCCCGTGGTACCTCCGTAATAACTCGATCCACGAGGAACTAAATTTTATTCAGCTCAGGACTCATTACTGTTTTCTTACAAGGCAGAGGTCTATAAACAACCCTGTTATTAAAATCCTTTTGTATGGTTACAATGATTTAGCAAATAGTAATAGGACAATGGCTGGCCTCAACAACTATATAACATAAGACGGTTTTTTCAATATAACTTTGCACAAAAGCTTTCCAAATCAACACATTTAATACCGTAAAATCCCCAATACGTAAGGACATGAGTAATGTAAGCAACACTTACTAAAAGAGAAATCAGAGGGATAAAAAGAAGCTTTATTGAAAAAGTAGTATGGAGCGCAATGCGACTGAAGGCCGAAACATCCCTGTGATGGGTGTCCAGCAAGAAACATCCGGTCTTTAATAGGGGATATGATCTCCCCTGACTGCTAGGCAGGTTTCACATCATTTGTGCATGCTGGATATGTGGTTGTTAATGAGCTGTTGAGACACTGCTGCTCGTTCCTCTTGTAGCACCAATCGCAGTTTCGGAATCGTTACTGGCGATAAGTTACGTGCTGCCACGGGTCTCCCTAGTAAGTTCCGTACATGCTTGACGGGATTTAGATCCAGAGACCTTGCCGACCAATCCATGTGTTCAATATCTTCACTCTCCAACAGCTCTTCGACAGTAACTGTGCGATGAGGTGGAGCGTTGTCGTCCATGAAGAGGAACTGAGGACCCATAGCCCTTGTGAAAAGACGCATGTAAGGAAGAAGAACCTCGTTACAATAGCAGTCCCAGGTGACGAACCTCCTTGGGAGATATGAAGGTCGGTCCGGCTACCAAGCATTATGTCTGCTCGAACGAGAACTCCGCGACCTCCAAAACAGTCCCTTTTGATGATGTTGAAGGGGTTATTGCGTGTTCCCCGCTCTGTCCAGATGTGTATGTGTCTAGAATCGCAACTCAGACTAAATCTGCTCTCATCTGTAAAGAGTACTCGTCCCCATTCATTGTCTCTCCAATTCCGGTGTTCCCGGCACCACAGAGAACGTCTTCTCCGATGGGCAGGCGTTAGAGGTACACACCGTACAGGGTGTCGTGCAAACAGACCACCACCGTGCAGTCTTCTGGCCACTGTAAAACGCGATATTGGTCGTCCAGTCGCCTGTGTCTAGCGATTTCTCCCGCTGTTTCTTCTGGCCTGTAAGGCAATATACCGGTCATCTACGGGTGTGGTTCCTTGTGGACGACCACTACTAAACCCCCGGATAGCTATTCCTGTAGTTTGAAATTGTCTCCAAAGTCGTGAAACGATGCTGTGATCAATTCCGTACTCTGCAGCCGCACTTGTCACACTGCGGCCTTCCTCCAGCTTCCCAATGATTCGACCTCGGGTAAAAGCATCCAGATGTCGTCTAACAGATTGATTATGCGCCATTTCTCGCTGAGGCAGCAACTGCTATACAGCGTGCAATCTCTTTGCCAGAAATACTGATCTTACACCGACAACATGCTTTATACTACTCAGACACTCCCCCATTACGTCTACCTGGATATCTGCGCATGTGCTACCGTACAACACCTTACTTAATCTCCTGATTGGTCTTTCTGTCCACTCTGCCTCTTCGTTCAGCTGATATGCTAATTTTTCGACTTCGTCCTTAATTTTTGCACACCAGTGTATCTATATATTATTTGTTTGTATATCTCACCTATGCAGAGTTGCTCCTCGCCTCTCTCCTGTTTATGTAATTACCTAATGCGTCAATTGACTTGTAACTACCTATGTCATTTTATGCTATGTTTCTAGCCAAGTCACCAGCTCGAACTGGCATTCTTTATTGTCGGCTGTAAAGTTTATTGAACTCTTAAAATGTTCATTATATTTTATATTATTATAAAAAAATTGTTTTACACTTTTACCGTGTTCAGTTATCTAATTTTTCTTACATATCTGTAAATTCAGTCAGCTACAATCTCTTTTTAGTTCTCTCTTGTAATAATCAAGAAGCGTAAACTGTTCTGCGCGGGGTAGGGCCTTTGGCCCAAGTACCCAGATGCCAACAACCCCTCCTAAAAAAGAACCAAAGAAACGAGAATAGTAAAACTGAATTACAATAAATTAACACTTTGAAGATGGTGCACAAAATATAAGTCAGGGCGGCAATATCTAAAAAAAAATGCCTTGCCTGAAATATCTGCTAGAAAATCTTTGTCTCTTTACTCAGACTTTGAAGATAGTTTTTGTCCGGTGACCTTTCGTTCCTTGTCCGATGACATTCGGGAATTTTTACTACAGTACAAGAGGAAAAAAATAAATAAAATAGTTTTGAAAACTAAATGAGAATATTAAAAGGAATACTTTCTCCTGAAAGTAAAATTCCTTCATTTTCCACTTGCCAGTGTGTTGCCATTCTTTAAAGCCTAAGATACTTGCAAATTTAATCTAGAAGGTTACTAAGTAATAAACTGAGTAATTTAAAAGCATCAAGCACAGTTCTTAAAAATAGCTTTTTCTACTTTTTAATGTGATTGATTTAAATAACATGTATTAAAATCATGAAATGTTGTTATGAAATGACACTAGCTGGACTCATTCGAATCATCGTATTTTTTTCGTTTTTATGATAACAATTTTAGGAGGCTGACGGCGAGAGCGGCTACTTTTTAAGGAAATAACACAGCGAATATAAAAAAATGTATTGCAAACTCTAACACTTTATTGAAAATTCTAATGATATGCTTTTTTTAAACATGTTGCGATTTTGCAGTTGATTTGACTTTTATTATGAGGGAGCTGAACGTGATATTTAATAAATGGACAGATAAAAAATTAATAATGAAAAGAAAGAAAAAACATTGTTGGCCATCTTACTAAGGAACCTGAATATTGATTTGATAAACTGAGAAAAGACTCAATAAATATTAAAATGTATGCCAAGATTTAACGCTACATCAGAAATTCTAAACATATGCTGGCATTCATGCTTTAAAACCTCTCTTTTTTTTTTAGCCCAAAGGGCAATAGCCCAAAAGGGCTATTAATTTCGTTTTTGCATTTTTCGTCGATTCACTTTCTGCTTTGATTCACTTTTCAAACAGTTGCCACCAAATATTACAGCCCTGTATTATATTTAAAGAAATTAAATAACGAAGAAATCTGCATAAATGTATGTATGTTTCTCGTATTCTGGTAAAACAACGATACCTAAAGCCATCAAATTTTTAATAATGTAATCCTCCATCGAATATGGGCATCTGGAAGCTCTAATTTGAAATTTAGAATTTGTTTTAATATCTATTACATATTTTGTCAGACATTAAAAATTTTTGAGTAACCATGTCAATAATTTCAAAGCGACGAAAAGCAACTTTGTACAAAAAAAAGATCATTTTTATCACCAGCGCGTGAGACTGTGTATCGGAAATTCTAAAGATATGCTCATTTAAAAATCATTTTGCAGTAATTGCTGTTAAATTGAATTTTATGGTTTACGTGCGACGAACAGGATATTTAATAAATAAAGGTAATACACAAAACGTTAAAAAACGCACCTTTGGGCATAGTGTAAAATCTGAATGCTTTCACATTTTTTTTTTTTTTTTTTTTTAGCATACCGTAAATTTATTGGATGAAGAGCAAGATAATTTTGCGTAGAGGCTCAAGAGTTCTCATTATGCATCTGATTGCGGTGGGGCCATTTGGCGCGCGAGACCGTTTGACGAGAATTTGGATCGTTTATTATGGAATTTCTTAAAAATAAGTTTATTATTTGTTTACCATTTTACTTCGAATGTAAGCCACGTTTCATTAAAAAAGTTAAGACTTAAAATTAAGGTGCAACTTAATTACATGATGAATATTTTAACAGCTTATTTCTGCCAGTTTACCGCTTCCCAGAGATCCGGTCTTAAGTAACTGAGATCTTAAAACTCAAGATGATTTTATAACAGGTATTTTTCAGTACCTATCATAAGGTTATTTTTATTTTTTTTATTATTTTTCCAATTTTAAAATTCAACTGGGCTTAAAGCGAATTCGAAAGCGGCTATTTATTTATTTTTTGTTTCAATTTTTATTAAAGTTTAAAATATTTCTGACGCTTAAATTCGAAGTGATTCATCATTTAATTTTATACTTAGTTAGATTTTATTATTCATGATTTTTTGCTTTATCTATTTACTTAAAAATTATTATTCACCATTTTTGTTAGCTTTTCGTTTGACGTATTTGATTAATTTTATTTATTTGGTTCAAGAAATTGCTTAACTAGATATTAATTAAATATATTTTAAGAACTGTAATAAAACCTGATAATTCGTTAAATGTTTAACATCCGAGTAATCACAGCAATTTTCTTAAAATAGCCATTTCCTAAGTTGTCATAATATATTGGTTATATCCGAAATCAAATTATTAGTGATGAAATCGCTCATAGCAAGGTATTTAAAACTGTACTACATACATATGAATTTGATGACTGATTTTTTATTCCACTTTGACCTGGATATTGTTCTGTGTAGAAAGATAGATTTTTAAGAAAGAATACTTCTTTTCTCTAGACAAGAAAAGTTCCTTCATTATTAGTTTCAAAAATCGGGAATTATCATTCACATGTAGATCAGTTCCAATAATTCTTAAATTCTTTAAAATAAAATTATGACTGTTTGTTAAAATTCTTGTTTGACCAGCTGACTGTTTGATTGTTTATTAATGTGATTGACTAGCTGACTGTTTGGTCGTTTGTTACTGCGATGTTTTTTTAAAGCGTTTTCTTTGAGTTCAACTAAAAACTATGCACTCCTCTTCTTCTCTTGCGAAAAACTGTTGTCTCACTGAAGTAGAAGGTTGCGTATTTGTACTGGCATCGTGTCATATGTCCTACGTTGTTGAGCCACGTTGAAGTAGTGTTTCTATTTAAATAAGTTATAGCAAGCTGCTGAATAATTTGGTTTGATGTTTTCGTTTTAAAATATATTTCAAAGCTTTTTCTCAGCATGTTGCACATTTTGCATATTGCGTTAGCGTTTCTCGTCTGTGCGAACTGTGCTGCTGTAGAATTCACGTTTGAGTTGCCAGATAATGCTAAACAATGTTTTCATGAAGATATTCAGCAAGGAGTGAAAGCTACCATAGAATTTCAGGTAAGTTTATTATATGGGAATGTTCTAATTTGCAAGACCGGAATTGGTTTTACATACATGTTGTTTCTAGTTTTATTATTCGTTTATGTAATATAACTTCTGTGAATCTGATGTCACCATTTCATCATTGTTAAATCTGCTGTTGCTGCCGGTATTATATATGTAATCATAACAAACTTTTGTTTGTTTGAGAGAAATTCAGCTTTAAATGCGTATATCTGTAAGCAGGAATCTCTTGAAATATCTATGTGTTTATTTTGTCTTTGATAATTAGATTTTAATTACTGAAAATTCCAGGCGTAACGGCTTGGTAACGTGGAAAATTCAGACATATTGTATTATTGGGATATATCAGTTTGAGTTTTTGTATAAGTTTTCAAAATGAAAATAGCAATGTAAAAATTGTATCAGTATTGTATACCATCAAATTTTGAAAACAGGATGTCTAGAAGAAATTTCTCCCTCCTCTGTAGTTTCTTAGTTTAGCCAAGACTTGTAAATTCATTTTCGGTACACATAGATATTATAATCTGTATATCAATATCCAAATTTTGGGTACACATATATATTATAATCTGTTTGATATATATGTCTATTTGTGTATGTATTTCTAAAGAAATTTAACAAGACAGCCGAGAGTTTATATTCTGTAAAACGTTTTTAAATCTTCATAGGTCGCCCAAAGTAAGGTCATGGTGTTAAAATGCATTTTGTTTCTATTTATGGTTACTTATAGTAGTGTGCCCATTTATTTATCTGTATTTTTGTTTATTCATGTAGCCTTATCACCTATTATTCTGATACAAGGTATTATAGTTTATGATTTTATAGTTTATGAAGTGTGCTGCACTCTTCTTGTAACTATTTTGTCCTTACCAGCCCTAAACAAAGAATTAAAAATTATAAATTATCTTTACATACTCTTTTAAAATATATACAGATTTAAAAAAAGACAAAGCAAAATCTTTTTGCAATAAGTGTGAATCAAAGTTCAACAAACAATGAAGAATATCAATGTCAAACTCGGACATAATTATTGTTGTAATTAATTTTAATTATTTAAATGAACTTCAATGTTTGGTTGCTAAACTGTTATATCAGTGGTTCTCAACATTTTTTTTGCCCCATGCATCCCTTTTACCATTGTTAGACAATCATTCCCCACTTCTTTTCCCAAACCTGAAAAATATATATATATTTATTTAAATTTAGATTATTTTTTAATATGTTTTATAAGTTACATAAGACAAAATGTAGAGAATGTTGATAAATACCCTAATTTAAATAGAAGTAGATATATATATTTATAAACTAAAATGAAATATTTAACAGGTAAGTAAATGATTAACTGCATTTCTCCCCTGAAACAATGAAATTTTCCCCAGAGGGAATTGCTCCCTGGTTGAGAATCCTTGCTTTATATGCTGTATTAACTTTTAATCTGTTGGGTATTGAAGTCTGGAAACTGAGGACACCTGATCTGTAGCTGTTTGGCTAATTATAAAACAGCCACAGTCTAACATTTAGGGCTTTATGCTTTGGGTCATTCATTTTTTAAAAATGAAAGCAATGGTCTATACTGAATGTTTTAGCATGCTTTAACGTTTTCCCATTAATGATATGAATGTTTTTATGTCCAGCAGCTGGCATTAATCCCCGTATCATTGTCAGTGCAAAGAGTAGGATTTTTTCCCCCCTCTATATGCTTTATTTACCCTTCTGCAAAGCTATCCAAGTGAAAGATATTAAATTTCATGTGTTTATAAAAACTTTCTTTCAAAATGCAAATGTTGAATGAAGTTTTGCAAATCTCAAACTTTTCAAATGGTTGCTCTTGCTCATGAAGGTTTTTTTCCTCCCTCCTAGCAACTTATTTACTGAAATAATTTGAATAATTCTTATTTCTTTTGGATAAACACTTTTTCTGTAATGCTTTCTGCTTATTGGAAAGGCTTAATTTTGATTTTTCTTTTATTTCTCCTACCATCTCTCTCCAGAATCCAAAAACCTTTTCTTTGCTGGTGTTTCAGTCATGTTTCTTTTTTAAATTCCTTGATTACACCATGTACTGTGGAGTAAATTTGTTGTATGTTTGCAAAGTTTCTAATTTAAAGTCTCTCTAAAATGCTGTATTATAAGCTCACAAATTTCAAAAAATGTTTTTCCAGATTGCCTTCCTATTCTTAAACATCAAAATGAATATTAGCTAAGAACAAATTAAAGTAATATCTTGGTACTGAACAAAAAATTGAAAAATTTTGAAATTTTTTATTTTGTAATAAGAAAGGTCACAAAATTGTAAGCTGTCCGACTTTTGAGACTACTTCCGAGTCTTTGTGAAGTTAAAATCCTTTTTAAAAAATTAGTGGTCTATAACTTTGTTTTTTTATGTATCACTATGTATTTTAGTGTTGATTTATGAAGGTTGTTTTACATTTTATTTACATTTTTTGTTGAAAATTCTTTATAAATTGAAAAAAATCTAAGTGTCAAACTTTTACTTCGATTAGTACTGTACCGATTTTACTGAATGGTCTAGTAGTCAGTTACCTCATTTCAGTATTGCACACTGTGGAAGTGTAAATTGAAGGATTTTATCTGTAGTTTGCATAGGGAAAAAGGAGGCTTATATGAGCAATTTTAACATTTTATTTTTCAGTTTTGTTAGTTAAATAATCAATAATTGATTTATATTGACATTTAATTTCTTTTGAGCAATTTATGAGATTTTTTAATGAGTATATAAATTTTTGATCATTTTAAAAGCTGGTTAAAATTGTTTATATGTGTCCTACTGAGGAGGCAGTTGTAAATGTGCCTGCAGTGTGCAATGAATAGATCTCATGTTAAATTAAAAATATTTGTGAGGTATCATATTTCCAGGGAAAATAAAAAGAATCTGGTTATATTAGTTATCCTGTACATGTTATTTTTATTAATTTTATAATTTCTAATATATAGTAATGGTATTCCCAAATTAAAGTCTAACAGGTTGTGTAAGTCGAAATTTTACAGGAAAAGAGAGTAAGATATATAAACTGAAATGGATGTTGAGGCAGTGTCAGTGCAGTATGCTTTTTGGGTACTGTTGATATGCCATCGTTTCCAGGGAAAATAAGTTTAATTTGTAGGTTTTCTCATGACATATGTTTCTTCTTATTTTAATTTTTCAGTGTGTTCCTAAAAATTTTTAAACTTTTAGTAGCAAGTTTTGCCACATCATTATAATAATATTTGTATGTGCAGTGCAGTGTTCTTAAATTCAAACTGCCTGCAGGCCGCATGCACGATCGGAAGCAGCTGGAGGACCAGAATTTTTATTAACAAAATAAATATTTTAAGTAAATTTTAAATTTCGCTTACTAAGTAGTTGTCAGAATATACATAAACAATATTATCACATGGGGAAAAAAAATTAAACTTGTATTTATTTTTCATCTGAAATCTAAAGTAAGTTAAATATCTGCCAGACATTTTTGTTGACTACACTTTGTAATACAAATATATTCATAGGTAATTATTAAATTTTTAGGCTGCCTTATATTTAAAATAATGATATGACCAAAAAGTCTAATCAAATAACTTACTTTAATTTAAATAGAAAAGATTTCAAAACGTTCTTAACTTTTCAAAGAAATTTTCCAAGTAAGATAAAATTTGAGAATGAATAATGACAACTTAGTCTCTTTATCTTATTTCTTTAATGCATAAATGAAAATACATATGTTTGTATATAAACAGTTATAAGCTTTTATTTCATACTACAGCTTTACACTTGATAGCGTTTTGATTTTGATAAAGTTTTTAGCCTTGGAAAGAAATTCTCTTCATCGTAGTCTATAGATGCTCATCGATCAATTGGATTTTTTTTTTTACAAATTTTCAGCTGTGAGAAAAAGCTGTTCACATGTAAATGTATTCCTGAATAAGGCGATTATTCTTAGTGCCATAGTTCATACCTGAACTTATTTCCAATCTTCAAATAAGATTTACATCACATTGTAAATTAGTTAGTTCCATTTATAGAATTTGCAATGCATTGTTAATGGAAGGTTTAATGATAATGAAAATTATGTAAACTTGGATCTTTGAATAATTAAAATCTTGAAATTTTTATAACACTATATTTGTAATAAATTCATAATTGAAATGCCTTTGCAGACTGCATGAAATTGCTTTCGGGGCTGCCTACAGTTTATTGCAGACAGCTTGTCCTAAGAGGTTTCTTATCGTTTGGTTGCTCGTGACATTTCATTGTTGATTCTTATGTGGTACAGTGTGCTTTTAAGCTTTAAACGGCAATAAAAGTGCAGGAAAGCTTTCAACAGCAATAAAGGTCCTATAAAAATAATGGAAGTAAACAAAATCTCAGTCGTGATCATAACAAAGCCAGAAAGGCTCGTTGGTCTGACCTTCAGAATAGTTTTATAAAGAACCGGTCAAAGCCTAATGGAAACTTTGTTCGAAAGTACAAAGGATATCATTCGAAATCTTCACACCTATTTTCTGCATTAATGGACGGGGAGGGGAGGAAATTACTGTGAAACTGGAAAAGTATTTCGGGCGGTTCGGTATTTCGAGGATACAGAATAGCGAAGGGTTTGGATTTCAAAGAGATAAGCTAGGCTGAAATTATCTTTACTGATTCTAAGGCATTTCAGTTAATGTTGCAGATTGCACTGTTCCTTAATCTTCTAATTGGATCAGGCTTATTATTTTTTGCAGACTGTTAGAGCAATTTTATAAAAATTAAGCTTGAACTTTCGATTATGTCAAAAAGAGTTTCCAATTCTGGAGCTGCCAAAGGATTTACAAAGCGAAAACATGTTTCGATGTCCATCAAACAAAAAGTGAAATTGCTGCAAAAAATGAATAAAGGCATATCCGTCTCAAAATTATGTGAGGAACTGTATATTACAACTGTATAGTCAACTGTATATTACATAAGCAAAAAGAAAAAAAAACTTCTTGAATTTTTTGTAGATTCCGACACCCCATTGGCAATGAATAACAGAAAAAGTGTTCCTTATGATAAAAGTGACGATCATGACGATGATAAAAGTTATGATTGAATGGATCAGACAGTGTCACAGCGAGGGCATGCCATTGACAGGTCTAATGCTAATGGTGCAAGCCAAAATATTTCATGAAGAAATGAACTTAAACAGAGTGCACATATTCGACAGGTTGGTTAACCAAACTTAAAAATTGCCATGGTATAAGACAATTAAAAATTTCAGGTGAAAAAGGCTTCAGCCGATACTGAAGCTGCTGAAGAATTTGCAGATGAATTCATTGAACTCATTACTAGTGGACAATTATCACCAGAACAAATTTACAGTGCTGATGAAACTGGTTTTTTTCTGGCAGTATGTACCACGAAATACCTTGGCAACCTCTACAGAAGAGGCTCCAACTGGTGTCAAAGATTCCAAAGCGAGACTAACAATTTTAGCATGCGCAAATATGCACAAGTGTAAACGACTTCAAGCATTTAAAGGAGTAACGATTTCTCCCGTTATATATCGCGCAAATAAAAGAGCATGGATGACACAAGCGTTGATGAATGATTGGTTTGAAAATCATTTCATACCCGAGGCTCGGCGACATTTGAATTCGGTTGGTTTACCTGATGAATCAGATATAGTCCTGACTGTTGCAACTGTTCGGCACATACTTCACTTAAAGTTTTAGTGAAAGATAATGTATCCGTATTTTTCTTCCCTCCAAAAAGTACATCTATCATTCAGCCTATGGATATGGCAAGAGTGCACGCGCTGAAATGCAAATATAAAGTAGCATTTTTAAAATCTATGTTAAATTTCTTAAACAATGGCAAGACTATTCAAGAATTTTTGAAATATTTTAGCGTAAAATCTGCTGTGTGGAGCATTGCAAGATCGTGGGAGGATGTGTCTCCAGGTACATTAAAAAATGTTTGGCATAATTTATGGCTAGCTACCATATTTCATGGTGAGGACGATGAAGATGATAGCCACGAATTTGAAGGTTTTCGGACATCGCAAACTAAAGGTGAAATTTTCCAGTTATTGGATTATATAAAGAAATGTGGAAAAGCAGTAAGAAATGAAGATGATATAACAGAAGTTTTTCATTGCGACGACAATGCCCGAATCATCAATCAATTAACGGACAGCAAAATCTGTAGTATGGTTCTACATCCAGAAAATACTGCTTCCGATAGTGAAGAAAGTGACAGAGAGGTTATTGAAAACAAAAAAATTTCATTTGACAAGTTAGTCGGTATTCTCGACACAGGAACTACAGGACTTGAACAGTGGAACTTTGTAACTGAACAAGAAATTACGTCTGTTTATAGAATTAAAGAGAAAGTATTAGCACAAAAAACGAAGCAACTTAAACAACGTACATTGAAAGAAATGTTTAATAAAGTAAAGAAATAAATATTAAGCTCTTTTTTTTGTAAAATTTGATACCGTTTAGATCATAATGGCTCTTTATTTCATAAATTACTGTTTCATATTTTTAATTGTATAATTTCTGCATGCCATCTTAACAGATTTAAATTGATGATCTATAATCTGGAATCGCAGAGGTGCCGATGAGTCTGGATTACGGACTTTGTACTGTATATGGTATGATTTATAGTGAAATAGGCAATCGGAACAAAGGTGAAGAGTTGGTAACAGGGACTGCAATTAACAAAATAGTGGGAAAACTTTCACAGGAAGACAAAAATAAGTTGATGATGAGTCAATTAACGATGAAGTGATTTTACATGCTAAAGTTGCTGTTATTTCTTCTCTAGTAAATGTATTTTTTCCGATATATTTTTTGAATAGATTTCCAGTTTTACTTCATTTAGTCATGAAAGATGCTGCTGATGTTGCAATTGATAAATTGCAATTGCAGTTTTGCAGCTTACAATTAAAAAAACTTGGATAAGGTAATAAAACCTGGAATTTAATGGGAAAACTGAAAGTTAGTGATGGAATGTTAAAGTGTAGTGAACTGTCTGCTATAATGTTGGCCATCCTGACAATTCCCCATTGTAATGCAGAAATGTGAACAAATTTTCAGTGTTGTGAAAACAAGGACTAAATTTAGATCCAGTATTAGTAATGACACATTAGAAAAACTTACAAAAACAGGCCTACATGGCAATTACTATGAACAAACTTGGAAAGTTTCTTAATGAAAGCAAAATCTGTCACTGTTTATAGTGTTTGTACAAAAACTTGATTAAAGTACCATTTCTTTTGTTAAACGATGCAAGTAATAATTTTCATTTTTTTTAACATCAAATTATTTTTGTACTGTTTGCATTTTAAGAATTAGTAACTTTGTAGAGTCATTAGGTTATTTTTGAAGCAGGAGATGTAAAAAATGAGCAGTGCCTTCGCAATGACTAAAATCTAGACCTCTCGGATATGCATCATGTGTGCTACCATTACATCATGAAGACGGAAGGAGGAAGAAAAATCCCTTTTAAAGGCCAACTGGTGGTTGGGGGACCTAGTCTCCAAATCCTGATGGTGACAAATTATTGTCTACCACCTTTTAGTTCAGGCATCACTGTGGATTCATTAGAGCATTTTTGAAGCAAGTGACATGAAAAATTAGCAGTGCCCTCACCGGGACTCGAACCTGGACTTCTCAAATAAACGATGTGTGTGTTACCATTACACCACGAAGGTATGCTGGAAGGAGGGAGAAAATATAATTGAACTTTCAGATATTAATTGGTAACTATTTAAAGTTAATTCATTATTAAAGAATATATTTTTACCATTTAAAACATTTTTTTTTATCCTTGAGAAAAAATCTGATTTTTTTAGAGTCATAGGTTGGCAAGTATCCCTTTAAAATGGATTGGAAACATAAATTTATGACAAAGTGGCTATCTTAGGTGATTGATCTGAACACAAGAAAGTTAGCAGCTGTATCCATTCTGATATCTCATCTATGATGTTGTAAAATTACAATGTTATTTATAATGAAACATAAATTATGCATATGATCATATCTACTCTGTAGAGAATGAGATTTTTCTCAAGATGTTTGAGGTGTCACTTATAAAACTGTGTCAGGATGGCAATTCGGTCCATCTTCTACTACTTTTAACCTTCAGCATTGCTTTTAAATTGTGTGAAAAATCTTTGGTATACTTAAATATTCAAAAGTCGGGTAGAATGTGGTAGTCATTGATTTTTATGACACGTTCAAGATACTCCAGTGACTTAACAGAATACTGCAGTGGATACAAAGAACTACTTAATGAATTATTTTCTGATGCATATTAATTGGAAAGTTATCTTAACATAGTGCTGATATCCAATTAAGCAACTCTAGTTGTAAAATGTGGTACCATCTCAGGCTTGAATAATATAAATTCCTCATAATTGCCTCCTGCAAAAAGTCCACTTTTTTAAATGCTTCTTATGAATGGCCATTGCAAAATATCAAATTTACGTGTTTTTCCTGCTATGCACTGAGACCACAACATGACTAAAATAACACCTTTGCTGAATTGAACGTGCATACTGTTTGAGAGCAGTGATGAAGAGGGGGGATTCTTCTTTCATAAAGTGTTCTGCAGTTTTCTTCTAATTAAGCGGTCTTTTCTGGTGTAAAAAATAGCAGTAAACACATGAGAAATGGCTATTAATCTTTGATGCTGCTTGGCCCAGTATGTCAGTTTTCCTATTACTGACAAAGGAACAGAATGTAACCTAATTCTCTTTTCTGAAAGACTGAGAATACAGACGGTAATATACAGCAAGTCAGTCTCTTTGGAAGGATCCCATGGATGGTGTTATTTTATGTATCACTATAGAACCTGTGAGTGTTGGTAAGAGGAAAGCCGTGTGAGACCCTTGGGGTCGTTCTCTCAAAAGTAAAGTAGAGCTTAATAGCTAGTGTGACAGAAATACGCTGGTAAGACCAGTGATGAAATTCCTGCGTTCTGTGCCATTTGCATCTGTATTTGTTGCATCAAGGATTGTATTGATGCAAGTCTATTGTAATTGTGGCATGGTTTAAACGAGGACAAACAAGACATTAGTCCTGAGCCTTCCCTTTCAGGAGGACTTCCAAATTCTATAATATTTTAAATATTTTTTTCCCTTTTCAATTCCAGTTTTTAAGAATACAGAACTGGTAGGAGGAATAAAATTTAAAATTTTGTATTTTAGGTTTGGTCTCTGTTCAAGAATCAAGACACTGCACCATTTTATGCAGTCTCAATAGTGTCTGATCATTTAACAAAGCCTTGATTTGTAAATGAAATTAGTGAAAATTATACTGCCGATCTCTACTATTATGCAACCATTATACACAGTCCAGTCACATTAATGTGACCATCTGTCAAAAGCCAGAATAACCACATTTCGCAGAGCGGACTGCTGCGAGACGTGCAGGAAGAGAGTCACATAGGTCCCTGAAGGTGTTCTCTGGGATGTTGAGCCATGCCGACTCTAATGCCGTGGCCAGCTGCGCTAGATTACGCGGTTGAGGATCCATGGCGCGAACAACTCGATCGAGATGGTCCCACAGATGCTCGATTGGGTTTAAGTCAGGTGAGTTTGCTGGCCAGGGGAGGACGGTAAACTCATCCTGGTGCTCTTCGAACCACGCACGTACACTGGCAGCTGTATGGCACCTCGCATTGTCCTGCTGGAAGATGCCATCATCCTGAGGAAAAACAATGCGCATGTAGGGGTGAACATGGTCCGCAAGGACAGATGCGTACTTGTATTGATCCATTGTGCCTTCCACAATGATCAGTGAACCTAGAGAATGCCAGGAAAACATTCCCCAGACCATAATGCTCCCGCCTCCAGCTTGGACCGTTCCGGCAATGGTTGCAGGGTGGTTCCTTTCAGAGGTTTCACGCCTTATACGCCAACGTCCATCTGTCCGATGGAGCATAAAACGCGATTCATCCGAAAACGCAACCTGTCGCCACTCAGTGGACGTCCAGCTGCTGTACTGGCGTGCAAATTCTAGCCTTCGCCGTCGATGAACAGCAGTCAGCATAGGTGCACGAACCAGGCGTCTGCTTCGGAGGCCCAGACGCAGCAATGTTCGCTGAATAGTACTTTGGGAGACACTTTTGGTAGCCCCTTGGTTCATTTTGGTGGTCAGTTGCTCAACGGTAGCCCGTCTATCTGCCCGAACGCATCTCCGCAACCGTCGTTCGCCTCTGTCATCTATGGCCCGTGGTGCACCACATTTGCCACGTCGCTGATTTTGGACAGTCCCATTTTGCCATGCACGGTACACTTTTACCACGGCGGCACGCGAACAGTTCACAAACTCAGCCGTTTCGGAAATGCTTCCACCCTTGGCCCGAAAGCCAATGATAATGCCCTTTTGGAAGTCGGATAAATCGCTTCGTTTCTGCATTACGCCAACGATTGAAATGTTTTCCGAAGCCCTCACACACCCTTTATATACGCTCAACTGCACTGTGCTGCCACCTGCCTTCTGTGATTGGTTATTTAACTCTGACATGGAAAGTACGTGGTGGTCACATTAATGTGACTGGACTGTGTATTTGAAGCTTATGTTTTTACATAAATGCGATGGTCTGTCATTTTCATAGGTGTGATCACGTTTCATTATTAAATTGATAAATAGTTTAATTTCATTATTTTGATATTTTCTGTAATTTAAAGTTTGTAATAAAATCAGTAAGAATCATTTAAGTTCTTCCTTATTTTTTTAAGTAAAAGAACAGAACTGTAGTGAAATGTATAAAGGTAAAATGTTGTTTTTTTTTTTTTTTTTTTTGCTTGAATAGCTTTCAGTAAAAAATATGGTAAATTATTAGGTTATTTCCTAAGATACTTTATAATTTACTTCAATATTTATTGTGCAGAAATGAAGTAAAGGGTCTTTATAAGGAATTTTGTCTCAAGCCCTTATTTTGTAATCTGGGCCTTAACGGTTATAGTATTAGTGTGTTAAATAAATCATTGTATGCTTCATGGCAAGTAATCATTAAAAGACAATTATGTTATTGACTTCTATGTCCTAACCAGTGTACTTTTCATACCCATATGAAATGAAAATTCAGGCTCATGCTTCTTTCCTTGCTGGTGTTTCATATAATTCAGTGAAGGAAAACGTGCAAATCAGATTTTAAGGGTCTTGAAAACTTAAAATGTATTATAAAAGATACGAACTTACTATAAGTTCATAGATCTAGTCCAAATTATCTTGTTGATTAAAGAACAGGTATGGATTCAAGGAGAGGATTTTACTTGTCACTAATAAGTATGAAATTGCCTGATTTTAATGGTATTGAACATTTTAAGTTACTTTTTTAAAATTGTTTGAGGCCTAGAAATTTTACATCACTTGTGTTATCAGTAAAGGGTTTTATTATAATTCATTACAGTTGAAGTGAGTTCTGTATTATTTAATTAGTCTGAAGTAAATTACCAGAGTTTTAGAATTCATCCAAATTAGTCTTAACTTTTAAATTGTAAACAAGCCTTTAAGAAATATTTTCCATCTATTGCATTAAATTGTGAATTGTGTTGATTTTTCTTATATAGTTTTCTTATTGTAGATCAAATCCCAGCTCAGAATAAGGGGTGGAACTACTACACTGATTTTCAGTTTTTATTTATGTGTGTGTAATATTTTAAACATTTCTGATTTTAATAGTTAGTTTTATTTTAGGTGGTTACTGGAGGACATTATGATGTAGATGCTATACTCGAAGCTCCTAGTGGTCAGGTGCTGTATCGAGGTATAAAGAAGCAATCTGACAGTCATTCTTGGACAGCTGAACAGACTGGGGTGTATAGACTGTGCTTTAGCAATGAATTTTCAACATTTAGTCATAAGCTAGTGTATGTGGACTTTTTAGTAGGGGAAGAAAAGCCTCTTCCTGGAGTAGGGGAACATTTGACTGCTATGACAAAGGTAATAAATTATACATAAAAATATTTGTATTAATGAATATCTTATTTAGCTGTATGAAATGTATTCAAGCATGAATTCTTTCTTATAGCTGGAAACTTCCTCTTCTAATGTACACGAGCATTTGAATACTATTATCGATTACCAGACGCATCATCGTTTAATGGAAGCGCAGGGTCGCAAACGAGCTGAAGATTTAAATGTCCGTGTGATGTATTGGTCTATGGGTGAAACATTTCTTATCATTTTCATAGGAGTTGCTCAAGTTATGGTTTTGAGAAACTTTTTTAGTGAGAAAAAAGGAACTTCTTCCTCTTGAAAATTGAGTGTAAGATATATATATATAGATATACTGAAAGGCATTTGAAATACATTTGTCCATTTCATGTCTTCTGTATGGGCACAGTGTGTCTCATGCTTTGTATTCATTAAACGTTTTCTGAGGAACTGTGAAGAGACATTAAAAAAAATTGTTCATTATGAAAAGTATTTTATAATAATGGTGAAATGCTTTGACTTCCAGAATTAAAATTTTAATTGTTATAAAAACATCCTGTAGTTTTTTTACAATTATATATTTGACAATTAATGTGATGACAAAAATCTTAAAATGTTACTTAAAATTTCTGTACTACTATGTAATTATCTTGTGGTATTTAAGGATTTGTAAATATTGTTGACTTATCAATGAATATGTATTTCAGAATAAACTAACAGTGTTTTATTTTAAAATTCAGTCCAGAAGTATTTGCATTTTTAAAATTAAAAGTGCATTTGATATTTAACCAGTATTAATTCTGTTTATGCTCTTGTTTTTTGTCTTTTCAATGCACAAGCAATAACACTGATATTTTTGAAGCTTTCATTATTTAGCGACCTTTTTTTTATTTAATGCTATAATAAATTTTTATAATTCATATCTGTACATTTAAAATGCTCTTGTGCATTGACTTTGTGGCATTAATTTGTTTTGAAAATACTCTATAGTAATATATTTGATTATTCTAGGTTTTTGATGGTATTTGTACCAATATTGAAATCAGATTTTTAAAATCTTTTCTGCCTAATGAGCATGTATTGTGCTTTATTTAATGCTATAAGTTTCATAAATTCGCATCTGTATCAAGAGAGAACATGGCAAACTAAAACATAAAATTAAGCAAAGCAGGAGCTTTGTGTTTGGTGTTAATCAAGACTATCCGTTTTGAGGGCAAACAGGTACAGGTCCATCCTCATCAGGAGTAAAGAAATCTGCCAAAATGTATATTAAGATTGCATTGATTTTAGCATTATATTATCTGTTTTTGAAAATACCGTGTGGTAGTGTTTTTGATTATATACTATTCTATGTTTTTGTACCAGTCTTGAAGATAGATATTTAACCTTTTTGTTCTTAATGATCATAGATTATGCTAGGTAAAGTTTACTTAACTGTTGTGATCCAGTGCTTCAGTTTATTAAGTGTTTAATATTTTCATTATTTCTGAGGTGTAGAAAGTAAAATTTCTGAAAATTCCAAATGTCTGTTAAGTGTTAAAATAACTGTTTTTCAAAGCTAAATTATCATTATTTAAGTGTTGGAGCAGAAGAGTCGATGCTTATACTTTTTATTGTCATGTTTTGATTTAATAATAAAATTTAATTTGTTCATTGTAATATACTGAAAATAATTTTTTTGAGATCAGGGTTGGCTGACAGAGTAGAAAATACTTTTTTTCTTTGCCAGTAGCAGATATTGGATACAACTGGTTGAAATTGGGAGAAAACAATAACAAGCAATTTATGGCATTTTTACATTCATCCGGATTTTTCAAAATCTTTACTGTGTGTGTGTCATCCAGTGTCTGGATTTTAAACATTTGATTAGGTTGCAAAATAGTAAATGTTATGATAGCATAATGAATGGAGAAAATTTATTTTATAGATTCCCCCCCCCCCAAATGCAAAGTTTTATTTGTAGTTAATGCATTGTAACTAAGGTAAAAGTATTTAAAATATTGTATTAATTAACAATACAAATTAAATTATTTTTGATTTTATCAAATTATAAGTTGTATGTATTTTAAATAATATAAAATATATGTTAAAAGTAAAGATTTATTGTTAATTCTAATAATGGAAAAGAATAAATTTCTTTACATTCTATTTATTTATGTGAGGTTTCTGTAAGGTGCATGTATTGAATTTTAATATTAAACAACATGAGTGAGTTAGTTATTCATTACTGACTTATTTTAATTTTTGTAAGGTGATCTGTAACTGACTCTCTTATCACAGTTTGGCATAACTTGCTTGAGAAATAAGTACTTTTAGGGTATTATTTTTGTTAAAAAAGGAAGTTTGAACATAATGATATTTGTTAATGCTGTTATGTCTAAAAGTATATAATGTGAATATAAGCCCCAGTAAAAAAAAAAAAAAGTTGTGTGCAAAGGCATTTGTTCTCTTAGGCAGGAATGTCATAGTGTGCTTTGCCATAATCAAACAATCACATCTTGCTTTTAATAGTAGTAGGAACACAGGTTGCAGTTTTTACAAACAGAAAGAACTTAAATATGTTACAGAAGAAGTGTCAACTGCAATAATTTTTAGTAATAAAGTGTGCCAAAGAAGCACTAGAAAAGATATACTGGTGATATCAGTACAGCAGATAGACTTGCTTTCTGACATGATAGTTATGAAAGTACCATGTCATTTATCAGATAATTCAGCTCCACTTTTGTAGAAAGTAATATAGGAGGGAGAAATAGCTTTTAAAATAGTCCTTCCGTACACATTAGGCTAGTATGAAACTTCATTATTAGATTAACTCCAAAGGACAGAGACTTTATAATTCGCAGCCAAAGTTCTTTCACAAATGTAATATTCCATTCTTTACCACTTGTTGTGTATCCTGTACCGAGTTAACTAAGACCAAGTTATGCACCCTATAAGAGATGTTAACTAGATGGAAATCTGCTTGGTAAAATACATAAATTATTTAAAATAGAAAGGAAATATGGTATTAAAATAGTGATTTAATATAAGTGGAATGTTTATAATAACCTAGTTTTACCTTAATAATCTTTGTAGTACTAAATGTATTAATATCATAAATACATGAACTAAGCGAAACCACTCTGCATAGGCAAGCAGCTATAACAAAAAAGGAATATATAAGTCTAGTGTAAAATCTTTTGTAACATAATATGTATAAAACGTAATCTGTGTTACAGAAAGTTTAGGGAGAGAGCTTTACAGTTTATATAATTTTGGGGTGTTCTCTTCGTTACTGTGGTCTTGGTGAGTTTATAGAGCATGTAGTATCCCTTCAGAAATGTTCCAATAATCATCAGAGTTACTATACAGGGTTTAAGAAATACTCAAATACTGGAAAGTCCAAAATAAATCTGACATTTTAAGATGGAGAATCTAATTTAGTGTTTGGAATCAGTGGTAAAAAATCATCCATGTTATTTCAAAATCATTAAGCTGATAGAACTGGTAAAGCAGTAGTTGAAGAGATGAATATTATAAGTAAAGAAGAAAACATTTGCTGCTGCTGTTAAAACGTATTACTATTGCTCTAAGGTCCAAAAGGTTGTGTTTCATTGCAGATGTTTGT
Source organism: Stegodyphus mimosarum (assembly GCA_000611955.2). Classification (NCBI taxonomy): domain Eukaryota; kingdom Metazoa; phylum Arthropoda; class Arachnida; order Araneae; family Eresidae; genus Stegodyphus; species Stegodyphus mimosarum. The sequence continues at coordinate 46,971 of KK112965.1, read as the reverse complement.
GAAATTTAGATGAAACTGCTGGCTGCTGATAATTTTGTGAAAGCATAAGAGGACTAAGTACATACTATTTTGAGATCATATGTTGATTTGCATGCTTCATCTGAAGTGTATGGCATCTGAACAGCAAATGGATGAGAAAACTGTACAGGATTATTATTTCATGACAAATTCTCATACTTTGTGACCTACATTATAATTTTCAAGCTAAAATGCCTAGTTTTTTTTTTATATTTTCTCCAGTAAAATCTTGACAAAAGCTTTGTTTCTTAAACCTTTTCATTCATGATTCATTTTTATAATTGAGATTTTTTTGGGATGCCAGTTAAGAGTAAAATAAAAATATAGATATTTTCCCATACTAAATTTATTCTTTTGATTATCATACATGTGTGAAAAAAAGTAGTTTGAGTATTTGTTTCAGGTGTACAAAAATTAATTAAAGGAAATCACATTTTAATGAGGTAGACATGCTTGTTTTGTGCCTCATAACAAACTGAATCTTGGTGCAAAGTTAGACACTGCTGGATGTAAAGTATCTATATATCAGGTTGAGTGATATTTAAGGCTTAACACTGGGAAAAAAAAAGTTTCATATAATGTGGTGGTGAATAGCAAAAGCAAATTTAATGCTCTTTCAGAAATTGTGGGAATTCAGTAAAGGATTTTTGTACAAACGTGATTTCAGTCACTTAATGGCCCAGTGAATTCCTCTTGCACTTTGAGTGGCAAGTGATTAATGTCAATTTAAGTGGCAAGTGATTAATGTCTATCAAAAATGGACTTTGATCCCAAGCTAACTTTTTGAAATCAATTCGACATAAAATATTTGCAAAACTCTGTGTTTAAAGTCTTCTAAAAATTATTTGCATTTCTGAAATAACTTACATGATGAAATTGCAATGCAAAACCACTATTATAATTTGTTTAATGATATTTTTCAATATGTAAATATAATTTACAGCTCAACTTCTCCAGTATTACAATTTTATAATTGTGCCGTACAAAAGAGGTTATTTATTGTATTAAAGATAACGAAGGGAATTGCAACTAAAGTTTCTTTAAATTCCATGCAGCTAAATTAAATTTTGTAGATCCCACTTGGGGTTGTGACCCACAGCTTAAAAAAACATTGGTCTGGTTTAAGGAAAACAGTTTGTGTACTTGTACATTGATGATACTGCTTGCAAGTTTTTATTACTGGGCATAAAAAGTATACTGAATTACCCTCTCCTGTGATATGCTTGAGAAAATTCTTTGAATTTCATAAAAATAACAAAATTGGTCTTCTGCTGCAAACTTCATCCTGAAGGCAATCCGGCTGAACTTGGCAGTGAGTTTGCTGCAAAGTAAACTTCGGATACATGTTTGTGAATTTCTGCCTGTTATTTGCTATTTTTATGGCAAAAGCTGTTTCCTCTTTTTAACATGCTAAATTGAATTGGTTAGAAGTAGCTGTTTTAATCAGATAGGTGGAAAGTTGTCAATCATGATTGAGATGTAATTATCAGGGCCCAATTAACAATTTGTAATTCTAAGCTTGGTATTCTTTCAGGGATGCTTGCTTTCCTTGTTTTTGTGGAGGCAAAATAAAATTATGGGATATTCTAAAGTATTGTGATCCCTTGAAATCTGGCGCCATGTAGGTCTATGTAGTAATCAGGCCTTGATAATTACATTAATAAATACTTAACAGAAAAGATTTAATTTCTCAAGTGTAATTTATGAAGTATTATTTATTTAATTCTCTCGAAATGTTTAATTTTGGATGCATTAAAATCCATTACATTGACTCAGTTTACTTGTATGAAAGTCATAATTGTATAATAAAGATATTTTGTGGCACTTTTTATTTGATATGATAAATTTACTTTTTCTCACATCATTTGTAGCATTGAACAGTTATGAACTGACAAAGAAAATTTTTAGTGTTTATATTATGATAGTACTTACAGGTGTGCCAGTTTAAGGAAGTCAGTTTATGTTGTGTTTTTATATTTCCATTCAAATTAATGTGAAATATATTTAGAATAGATTTTAGTAGTCGTTTGAACTTTGACTAAAGCAACATGATCATCGGATCAATAATGGCGAAGTAATAGGTAATAATTTTATATTTCTTTTTGCCATAATGTTACAAAAAACAATTGGTAATAGTCATGTGTCTTCACAGTCATCATTATTGATTAAATTTCGGCTTTTGATTTCAAAACAGGTTTATTTTTTATTAATTTTAACAATTTTAGAATTCTTTAAAGTAATTTCACTTTCACCTGCCATCAGTCAGTGTGAAAGACCAGAAGAATATATTTATTTCTGTAAATTATATTTCTGTCACAAGGGGGGATGAAAGGTATTTCTGAAGATAGATGAAGGAGTGCATCAGGTACCACTTCTTTTCTTTCAAAACTCAACTTTTTGGTATTATATGTGGATGTTACGTTATTGTTTCTAATATAGATATATTTTGTTGCTTGATTTTTAATTTCTGTAGCATGCTAGAGAAACTGCTTGTGCCCTGAGATGAACCAAGCTTAAAATCTTACTTTACTCCTGTTATGAAAAATACACTATAAATTACCATGTTCTTCCCCCCCACACACACATACCAACCACCACACACAAACACCTTCATTTTTCTAGCCAAAAAAAAGTTAAAGTATTATTGCCAAATTTTCAGATGTCTTGCTTACATTAGGCATTTTTAACTTACATCTGTTGAAAGTATTTTTGGAACTATTTGTAGGTTTTTAGATTAAGTAGTATTCTCCCTAAATTTTATAATCAGTATGTTGCTGCATTGTTTTGTGTAAAGTGCATTTTTAAATGGGGTTTAGGTATACTCAAAACCAAAAATTTTTTATCTGAAGTAGCTTTCAAAATTCCGTTTAATTTTCGGCACATTTTTGGCTGGTAAACTAGATCTCTAAATTTAGTCTCAATATGCTGATCTTGAAGTTGTGGTAATTTAATCAATAGCTATGTTATGGAATTTCGCTAACAATAGTTGTAATATTTAGGACTTAAGATGTGCTGAGAAGTGTTCCACTAAATATGAGTAACTGAACTGCTTTCTTAAATGCAAGTGATTTTACTTTAATCCTGCAAATATGTATGAAAATCAATGATATGTATTTTTTTCATCCTCAGTCTAATTTAAGCATTTTTTTTTTTTGTGATGATCATATTCTTTCGATGTGAAGCAACTGAATGTTTCATTCTGTGAAATTCTAATTTTATGTTCAACTGATTTGGCCGAATGGAAAATCAGTTTTGTGAACATATAAACGTTTTTGAGTTTCCAGTGCAGTAAACTTTCAGTTTGTTATCTCTACACTGGTGTGCAAAAATTAAGGACGAAGTCGAAAAATTAGCATATCAGCTGAACGAAGAGGCAGAGCGGACAGAAAGACCAATCAGGAGATTAAGTAAGGTGATGTACGGTAGCACATGCGCATATATGCAGGTAGACGTAATGGGGGGAGTGTCTGAGTAGTATAAAGCATGTTGTCGGTGTAAGATCAGTATTTCTGGCAAAGAGATTGCACGCTGTATAGCAGTTGCTGCCTCAGCGAGAAATGGCGCATAATCAATCTGTTAGACGACATCTGGATGCTTTTACCCGAGGTCGAATCATTGGGAAGCTGGAGGAAGGCCGCAGTGTGACAAGTGTGGCTGCAGAGTACGGAATTGCTCACAGCATCGTTTCACGACTTTGGAGACAATTTCAAACTACAGGAACAGCTATCCGGGGGTTTAGTAGTGGTCGTCCACAAGGAACCACACCCGTAGATGACCGGTATATTGCCTTACAGGCCAGAAGAAACAGCGGGAGAAATCGCTAGACATACAACAGGCGACTGGACGATATCGCGTTTTACCGTGGCCAGAAGACTGCACGGTGGTGGTCTGTTTGCGCGACGCTCTGTACGGTGCGTACCTCTAACGCCTGCCCATCGGAGAAAGCGTTCTCTGTGGTGCCGGGAACACTGGAATTGGAGAGACAATGAATGGGGACGAGTACTCTTTACAGATGAGAGCAGATTTAGTCTGAGTTGCGATTCTAGACACATACACATCTGCACAGAGCGGCGAACACGCAGTAACCCATTCAACATCATCAAAAGGCACTGTTTTGGAGGTCGCAGAGTTCTCGTTCGAACAGACATAATGCTTGGTAGCCGGACCGACCTTTATATCTCCCAAGGGAGTTCGTCACCTGGGACTGCTATTGTAACGAGGTTCTTCCTTACATGCGTCTTTTCACAAGGGCTATGGGTCCTCAGTTCCTCTTCATGGACGACAACGCTCCACCTCATCGCACAGTTACTGTCGAAGAGCTGTTGGAGAGTGAAGATATTGAACACATGGATTGGTCGGCAAGGTCTCTGGATCTAAATCCCGTCAAGCATGTACGGAACTTACTAGGGAGACCCGTGGCAGCACGTAACTTATCGCCAGTAACGATTCCGAAACTGCGATTGGTGCTACAAGAGGAACGAGCAGCAGTGTCTCAACAGCTCATTAACAACCACATATCCAGCATGCACAAATGATGTGAAACCTGCCTAGCAGTCAGGGGAGATCATATCCCTTATTAAAGACCGGATGTTTCTTGCTGGACACCCATCACAGGGATGTTTCGGCCTTCAGTCGCATTGCGCTCCATGCTACTTTTTCAATAAAGCTTCTTTTTATCCCTCTGATTTCTCTTTTAGTAAGTGTTGCTTACATTACTCATGTCCTTACGTATTGGGGATCTTACGGTATTAAATGTGTTGATTTGGAAAGCTTTTGTACAAAGTTATATTGAAAAAAACCGTCTCGTCCTTAATTTTTGCACACCAGTGTATATTATCATCAATACAAGTACAAATTCTTTTTACAGATTTTGTAGGAATTTTGTTGCTTTCTCGTCTAAAATTATCATTTAGATATGACCTTTCCACTTAAGAAGTATCTATAATGCAGTACATTTTATAAGACTTCTAGTCATGAATTTTATTTCAACACTTTAAAATTGTCTCCGAGATGCTGCTGAAGTGCTTGTCTGTAGAAGTCTGCTGTAAATTTGGCATTAATTTATGCTAATTTTCCCATATCTGATCCACATGAATTTCTCATTATACATTGAATATTTTCGTGAAATAATTAAATTGCATAGAAGTTAATGGAACTTATCAACTCTTACCATGTCATGAACTAAAAAAGTGCTGGGAAAAGCTAGGGTCACACGATGATTATTTTAAAGTGTGCTACAAGAAACCTAGGTAGGCAAAAGGCAAAAATTTCGTGACGTAATGCTGAGACTATATTGGTTCGCCTTTCGTTTGCTTGGAGTGTTTCAATACAATACATGGTAAAATACGCGTATAATATTTAAGCTTACGTGTTATACGTATGAATAAAGTAATAGTTCTTTTGCTACATTGAATTTGCATATTGGTGTGATATTTAATTGTACAGAGCTTTAATAGATGCAGTCTATTAAGTTAAAAAAATGAATCATGTTGCAAAAAAAAAAATTGGAAGAAAATTTCATTTTGTTTTTTTGAATAATTGCCATGGGGGAAAAATTATAAAATCCAGAGATCATGCTGTAGTAAAGAATGTTGCCAGACTTCTCAGTTATCCTGTAGCCTATGTTTTCTCTTTATATTGAAAGTATCTGTAGCTTTGTGAATGAAAGATATTCCTCATCTCCCTGGCAAAAGAAGTAAGAAAAAGCGGGGAGTACTTAAAATTCAATGAAGCATAACTAAGCCGTACACTTTAGAATTAATGAAAGTAATCGTTTTGAGCATATTTTTTGTAGTCATCTTAGGTTTTTTGGCATTTCAGCCTAATTTTATGTGAGAAGATCGGAGGATTTTGGTGGCATTGCATGGGTCTTATCATGAATTTGTCATTTAGCACGTGAAAGAACAAAAAAGTTTGGGTCTATTTCATAAATGTTTTGACACTTATTTTTTACTGCTGGTGAAAATTTGCTGTACTTTAAGTGTTGAAGAATGCTGAGTTACGATGTAGTGCTTGCAGCAGACTTGTGAACATTTTGATAGATCACAAACGTTTTTTCCGAAATAAAAATATGGATTTAAAACATTTGAATGTGTATTCAAATGTGGTTGAGAGTTATTTACTGTAACTACTAAAAGGGAAGAAGTATTCTTCACTCGTTTGAGAGTCGCTCACTGTCGACCGACTCATGAGCATCTTCTGAAAGGTGAGAGACATCCACTTTATGTAAATTTCAGTGAAATTCTGACAATTCACCATGCTTTACTGAAATGCCATTCTTTTAAATACTTTCACCTAAAGCATTTTGATTATTTGATTCTGGAGTTATAAAAACTTAATATGAAGAATAAAGATAGCAAAATTTAGCTTACCTTTTGTGCACCCAGCAGCAGCAGTTAAATCTCCGAAACTTCATTGGTGTGAGAGATGTATCCATTAATGATAGGATGCATTCTTAAGCACAAATCATATTTATTCAGCTATAACTAAATAATATAAAGCGACAGATACATTATCGTTTGCATACAAGCACATACGAAAGCTTAAAAAGAAGTAAGGATTAACTGTATCATGGGATGTATTAATTGGGTGTGATTGACGTATTTGGAATGGTTGATGTAGTTGGTATGGTTGTTGCGCGCGCACCTTGGCATTTCTAGGGTTACCAGAAGTTAAGTTAAAAATAACATTTTCTTCTTCTCAAATGCCTGATTAATTTACAACAATCCCCCCTTTAATCATGCATTTGGGAAATGTTACAAATCAGATTTAGCTCATTTCTTAATTTCAGAAATTTTGGTTTGGGCAATGGCTTAGTGAAAATATCTGCAATCATGGAATTTGTATTGCAGTATGTTATCTCGATTGTTTTATTTTCTTCCATTTCTCTTAAAAAGAAATATTTAACATTAATATGCTTTAACCTGGTATTCATTTTTCCCTGTTTTATCAGAGCTATTGTGGACTTATTGTCCTCATATATCTTAATGGGTAATTTTTGAGGTAGATCAAAATCTTTAAGGAGATCTAATATCCATTTGAGCTCTTGAGCAGCAGTAGCTGCAGAAATAAGCTCGGATTCGGTAGATGATAAGGAAACACAATTTTGTCTCTTTGTGGACCAAAATATTGGGCTGTTTCCCAGAAAAAATAAATTTCCACCCGTTGATCGTCTCGTGGTTAAATCAGATGCATAGTCAGCATCAGTATAACAGGAAAGTGATGGTGGGCTATCACAGTCAATTTTCAGGCAAATGTCCTTTGTAGAGTTCAGGTATTCAATCACTCTTAGAACTGCTTTCCAGTCCTTCTCCTTTGGAGACTCATTTTTCCTGCTTAACAGATTCACTGCTAGGTTAATGTCTGGTCTGGTTACAGTGGCGATGAATAATAAGGCTCCGATGGCTTGCCTATACTTAGTATTATCCACTGGTGGAGAGACGTCCTCTTCCTTTGGATAAGAAGTATCCATTGGTGTGTAAGATGGTTTGTGGCTATCTGGACAAAACATCATCTTCAATTTTTCTATTTTTGATTTTTGACTCAATAGGAACTTGTTTTCATCTCTTTTGATGTTGATTCCTAAGTAGTTTCTGACTTCTAAGTCTTTTGCTTCGAGGAATTCATTGAGATATTTGATTAGCCTTTTAATTTTTTCTTCGCTTTTGCATACTATAAGTATATCGTCGACGTAGACAATAATCATTATCGTATTATTTCCATCTTTCTTTAGAAATAAGCATGGATCTGCAGTACTCAGCGAAAAGTTACGTTCTTTAATACTTCTTCGACTCTTTTATTCCATGCTCTAGCAGCTTGTTTTAATCCATAAAGAGCTTTTTTCAATTTGCAAACTTTTCCTTCTTGTCCCGGTTGAATTGTACCTTCTGGTTGTTCCATGAATATTTCTTCTTTTAAATTTCCGGGTAGAAATGCTGTAGTGACGTCTACATGTCTCACGTGCATTTTACCATATGCTGCGACAGCAAGAAAAGTTCTGATAGTTGTATGTCGAACTACTGGTGCAAAGGTATGATCGTAGTCAGTTCCGAATTTTTGACTATAACCTTTTGCAACTAGTCGCGCCTTGTAACGAATGACTGTTCCATCTTCGTTTTCTTTCAGATTGAAAATCCATCTACAGCCAATAGGTTTCTTTCCTACAGGAAACTCAACCAGTTCCCAAGTTTTATTTCGGGATAAGGAATTGATTTCTTCGTCAACTTCGAGTAACCACTTTTCCTTTTCTTCAGAATTCAATTTATCCAAGTCTTTAAAATTCTCTGGAATGATTTTTATTGTGTTTGTTAAGTATCCTAGACGTTCTGGTGGTTTCCCTTTCGTTTTCCTTTCTGATCGTCTTGGCTCAACTTCGGATACAACTTTGTGTTTTTCTGCAGTTTCTTCATCGTTTTCAACATCTTCAGCCTTTGGATGGAGAGAAATTTCAATATTTTAATTCTCTGATAATTCTTCGACAAATTTGACGCTTCTACTGATTATTATTCGATTTTCACCTGTGTAGATTCTGTAACCCTTTGATCGTTGATCGTAACCGACAAAAATTCCTTCAATCGCTTTCTGGTCTAATTTTTTACGATTTTCCTTATGTACATATGCATAGGCTGTGTAACCAAATTGTTCCATATGAGCTAAATTAGGTTTTCTTCCGCTCCGTAATTCATAAGGAGTCTTATCACAAGCTCTGGTTGGAAGACGGTTCTGGATGTAATTTGCTGTATTTACAGCTTCACCCCAGAATTTGTTTGGAAGTCGTCTTTGGGACAGTAGGCACCTGGTCATCTCAATTAGGCTTCTGTTTTTCCTTTCACTCACACCGTTCTGAGGAGGCGAAAAAGGAACAGTTAGTTGATGTTTGATGCCGTTACTCGATAGAAATTCCTCCATTTTCTCACTGGTATATTCACCGCCGTTATCGGTTCGAAGTGTCTGCATTGTTCTTCCAAATTTATTTCTTGTTATACCGACAAAGTCCTTTAATTTACTAATAACTTCATCCTTTTTAGCAAGCAAATAGATGACAGTGTATCTAGTAAAGTCATCAATAAAGGGTACGAAATAAAGTTTTCCACCAATACTTGGAGTAGGCATAGGCCCACAAATGTCACTATGTATAAGTTCCAGTGGTTTTCTTGCTCGAACACTAGCAGCTTTTGGATAAGGAGTTTGTTGCATTTTATTCTTTATGCATTCTGAACAGCTATCATTATGAGTGCAATTATCTAATTTTATCCCTTCTGCAAGATTTTCTCTTATTAATTGTTTGATTGCGTCATAACTTCGATGACCTAACCTTGAATGCCATATTTGTATACAGTTTTTATTTTTACATTCAACTGCAAAATTAGCGCTTTCTGGTTTTGTGATTAAAACAATTTTATATAAACTGTTATCGTCAGAATATGCGCGCATAATTAATTGGCTATCCTTTTTTACGTAACAATTTTCCTTTTCGAAAGTAACAGAATATCCATTACTAGCAATTTGTTTAACAGAAATCAAGTTGCTCTTTAAATCAGGAACGTAATAAACATTAGTCAATCGAATTTTCTGCAATCCACATTCTTCTTCTAAATTAAGGTCAACAAATCCTCTGCCCTGCGAATATAAAATTTTTCCATCTGCTAAAATGATTTTCGCTCGAGAATCCTCATATATCAGTTCAGTAAATAAACTTTCATCTCCTACTAGATGACTGCTAGCGCCGGAATCCATGTATAAAATTTTCTTATTTATATTTTGTTCTGAGCAATACCGCGGAGTAATTATTAAACCCTTTTCATAAACAGTACTTTGGACTGGCTTTGAAACATGCCTGTGAGTGTCGGATTCACTGCGTCTCTCTTCGAAAGTGTCTGCGCTCATACAATGTCGGGTCGATTTTCCGACATGTTTGGCCACGCGAGTTTCTGATTTCGAGTTGTCAGGACAAGAATTATTACTTTTGTTCTGCAATTTAAAACAACGCTCACGAGTATGACCACTGCGTTTACAAAAGGTACAGAATTTCTTTTGTCTACTATTATCATAATTTCTAGCATTTATTGCAGATTTAAACGCCGTTGAAGAATTAGAGCTTCGATCTGCTTGTTGTTCTAGTCTTCTGTTATATTCGTCAGTGAGTTTCGTTTTTACAAGATCTGTAGTTATAAGAGTTTCCTCTCTAGCTTCAATGGCAGTTATAAGATTATTGTATGATTCCGGAATTGAAACTAACATAAGTGCGGCTACATGCTGATCCGGAATGTTCTCACCAATAGCTTTGAGTCTTTCGACTAAGTCCATCATATGAGTGATGTGTGCGATCATATCACCATGTTCAGCCATTTTTATAGAATATAATTTTCTCAGAAGATATAATTTGCTGCTCAAATTGGAGCGCTCATGAATTGACTTTAATTTCTGCCATGTACCGGCAGTAGTCGTTTCATCTCTAACATGAATAATCTGAGAGTCGTCAATGCATAGATTTATTATAGCTCGTGCTTGTTTATCCCTCTTTAAAAATTCATCATCGGGTTTAGAAGGTGGGGGAGAATAAAGAAGATCATCTAACCCATCACGCATTAAAAGCATTTGAATCTTGAATTTCCAAGTAGCATAATTTTCGGAATTCAGTTTCGTTATTTGCATACAATCTTTAAGACTTGACTGTGCCATTATTAATTCTTATTTAGCAGTTTCAGAAAGTTTATATATTATATGCACAGTTTAAATTTTAGTTTCGGGATTTACAACATTGTCTCACAATCTATGAAGAATAAAGATAGCAAAATTTAGCTTACCTTTTGTGCACCCAGCAGCAGCAGTTAAATCTCCGAAATTTCATTGGTGTGAGGGATGTATCCATTAATGATAGGATGCATTCTTAAGCACAAATCATATTTATTCAGCTATAACTAAATAATATAAACCGACAGATACATTATCATTTGCATACAAGCACATACGAAAGCTTAAAAAGAAGTAAGGATTAACTGTATCATGGGATGTATTAATTGGGTGTGATTGACGTAGTTGGAATGGTTGATGTAGTTGGTATGGTTGATGCGCGCGCACCTTGGCATTTCTAGGGTTACCAGAAGTTAAGTTCAAAATAACATTTTCTTCTTCTCAAATGCCTGATTAATTTACAACAAAGAAACCTCGTCATAAATTTTTCCAGTTTTAAAAAGATAGTGTCTTTTACCATAAATTGTAATCTATTTTTACTCTCATTTTTATCAAGCTGTATTAGATCCGCACTTTAATCTGTCCGTTTCCTTAGGTGCTGTTATCTTTCGTAGTTCCACCTAAGATTGGTGGTACAGTAGAAGTCCAGAAATCCGCACTGCTTTGGACCAGAGGTTGTGCGGATTTAAGGACAGAAAAGCCAAATCATAATATTCAGACTAAAAGTGCAAAATAAATAAGGCATATTAGATACATTTACTTAAATTATTATGTACAATAATATACATTACATTATTTTATTATATGCTTTAAATTATTATATATATATATATATATATATATGTATTATTCATTTATATTAGTGATTACAGGAATATTTTAAAGCATTAAGAACATGTACAATAGAGACGTGTAAAAATAAGGGATACTAGTAAAGCATAAAATATTTCATTTTTTTTTTACTTGTTTCAAGCATTTTTCTGATAGAGGTTTGTTTTAAAACTTAGGGTGCTCTAGAGTAAGTTTTTTTTGTAAATTCTACTGGGTCATAATCTCTTGCTCTGCGACGCAGCTTTGTTGTTCTAAATGTTTTAGGTATCTTTCACCATGTTCCATGTTAAAAGATATTTTCTCACTCCTATCAAATTCATTATCTGTGTCGGTGTCGGAATCGTTTTCTTGCTGTAGCGACTTCAAAACAGAGCCAATGATTTCATCATCGGTTATCTGATATGCCAGTGTTGGCTCATCTGAACACATCATCCATACTAAAAACTTCTGGGCTAAGATCTTTTTTCTGCCACTAACACAGAATCATTATTATTCGGTAATTATGACTTCATTATTGGACAAATATTTTTTCTTCGGTATTTCATTCTCCATTCTGTGGTTTCTGAAACCTATAAATTCAATGTTTATATTTTGAGAGGCAGTGCGGATTTTTGGTATTTGACTGCATTTGTTATCCACGGTTCTGTCAATGTTACGATCGTAGTTTTCTGGTCCGTGACGTAGTCTGTGGTGACTGCAGTGGAAATGGCTTTATTTTTGCTTAGTTTTTATTTTACGTGTCGCTTTCTAGATTATCCTTCAGTTTTGTTCATGATTTCCCATTACTTCTTGGATTATTGAAGTCCAGTAATTTTTCAACTTCAGCTGTTTCGCTTCAAACATTGGTTTGGCGCAGATAACGTCGCAAGATTTTTGTGTCAGAAATTGCAATACAAACAAATTGAAAAAAATTTCATTAGAGCTCTTTTTCTCTTCATATTTGATAGTCATTAATTCTATTTCTTTTACAGATATTTCTCTTTAACATTTTGATCAGTTTATGACCTCATCATGCATTAAAATAGACAGGATTTCTAGCAAATTAACTTGTGTCTAAAAACGCATGAATCTCCCAAGCATTTTTACCCGTTACTCCAAACTAGAGGTAGCTATCAGTTTAATGCCTTAACTCATTCGTTGAAATGCAGTAACGCAAAAACATCACAAGACACCAGAGAAGAATAGTTCATAAAACAATAAATCAGTTACCAATTTAAAAAAAAATGTTAAATCAGACAAATCATCCTAAATTTAAATATTAAGTAACGTTCAAAGGCTCTCAATAAGTTTACTGACGTCAAATAGTAAAATGAAAATCACAAAACTATAATTAAATAGCTTAATTCATGGCATTCCCGAAAGAAAGTGACTGTTATGTGCTAACTGGCAGTATAGATAATTCTAAATTAAGACTCGCCTGTCTTGCCTTTTTGACTTCTTTATTTTTCTTCTGTCATGCCTTATATTTAAAGTTTCTGTGTTCAGTTGTTTCTGTCAGCTGACAAGTACTATATTCTAATAATAAAAATCATTTGTTATTTGGGCGATCCATTGCCGTCAGCAATGAGGCACTTGATTTCCAGTGAGATGGCTTGACCTCTCTGTCCGAGTTCTTTTCGTAGATCCTAGATCTGTCTATCGCAGAGCTATTCGCCAAAGGGCAGCCCTTTACGCCGTTATGCCACATAGTCCCTTGGGCAATCAATGAGTCTTCTTAAACTCCGCAGATGCGAAAAGTGTCCCTAAAAGAAAGAGCTTGTGGAAAGAGAAAGCATATAAAAATATATACAAAAAGGTACTTGCAGCTGCCGCCATTAATTAGTAGCTTGGCAAAGCGTTATAAGGTATTTCTCCCGCCTTCTTCGCATGACTTCGTGGTGTAGTGGTCAGCATACTCGAGCCGTATTGGAGAGGTCCGTGGTTCGAGTCTCGTCGAGGGCATTGCTCATTTTTCATATCTCCTGCTTTCAAAAAATCCTGATGTCTCTATAAGTGGCGCCCGAACTAAAAAAGGTAGAGGGTGATGATTTTCCACCACCGGGATTTGACGATTGAGACCCCTGAACCCCAGTCGCTCTTTAAAACAGGGAGTATATAATGTATTTCTCCCACCTTGTACGCATGCATTCGTGGTGTAGTGGTCAGCACGCTGGACGCGTGTTCCAGAGGTCCGTGGTTTGAGTCCCGGCAAGGACGTTGCTCATTTTTAATGTCTTCTGCTTCGAAATAACCCAATGTCTCTACGAGTGGCGTCCGAACTAAAAGGTGGTGGATGATGTTTCTCCACCACCGCGATTTGGCGATTGGGGCCTCTAATCACTAGTCGCCCTTTAAAAGGGTAAGTATATAAGGTATTTCTCCCGCCTTCTTCACATGCCTTTGTGGTGTAATGGTCAGCACAGTCGACGCGTAACCGAGAGGTTCGAGTTCCGGTGAGAGCATTGCTCATTTTTCATCTCTCCTGCTTCTAAATAACCTAATGACTCTACAGCGTAAGTTATCTGCATGTCGTGATGAGACAAAATTAAATTTGATGTAAATCATCTAAAAACATAGTACAAAATATTCGCATGAAATAATCAGCTGTGATAATTATGTAATTTGAGGAAATGAATTAAAATAATATGTGCAGTACAGACGAAAAATACTTTTTCTTGGACACGAAGCAACGTCTTCAAGTGAAGGTTGTGACTAAAAGCGCGGAGCCGAGCTTGAGTTGGTTATTCTGAAGAATAAAACTATGAAGTGAACATGAAGATTAAAATATTCTTGATTAAATACAACCTTCAGTAAATAATTAAAATAAAACAAATACATAAGTAAAAGTCTAGCATCTGATATTGTGATGAGTTCCCAGACATAAGCCCCCCCACAAAAAAAATTGGGGGTACTTAATTTAAGCTACAATAACGAAAATGTGAATTAAGCACTTTATTAAAATTATTTGAAAATATGAAGGATATTTTTTTCCTCTCGTGCATCAATGAGGAAAAAAAAAAAAAAACGTGAAAGCTTTCAGATTTTAAATTACGTCCAAAGGGGCGTTTTTTAACGCTTAGTGTGTTACCTTTATTAAATATCCTGTTCTTCGCACTTAAACCATAAAATTCAGTTCAACGGCAATATCGCAAAATAATTTTTAAATGAGTATATCTTTAGAATTTCCGATACACAGTTCGGCGCGCTTTAGATAAAAAGATTTTTTTTTCCCGTAGAGTGGTGCCATTGCTCGCTTTTAAATCGTTTGACTTTATTCATCAAAAATTCGTTAAAGTTTTACAAAATATAAAATAGATAATAAAATAAATTCCAAATTTGCGCTTCCAGATGCGCATATTCGGGTAGAAACGTACGTTATTCAAAATTGGATGGCTCTAGGTAATTGGATGGCTTTTATCACATTTGGAGAAATATATATACATTTATGCAGATTCATTATTTAATTTCTTTAAATATAATACAGGCCTGCAAGATTTGGTGGCAACAATTTGAAAAGTGATTCAGACTTTTAATGTTTCCATCCCAAAACGAAAACAACAGTTCTTCAGGGACAAAGCCCCTTCGGGCTAAAAACCACTATGATAATTGCCCATGCGACAAATACCCACACCTATGAAAGCGCACATATAAAGCGCATATATAAAAGCCCATACTGGCAAAAGCTCACACTGATAAATGCCCACATAATCAAAAGGACATATGTTTTCATTACTATAAAATATATTTGTAATTTTACTTATAGGAAATGGAATATTCTGATCTGATATTAATGTTTAAAAAGTATGTCTGCTTGTATATTTTATCACTACTTGATTTGTTTATTTTATTATGTAGGAAATAAACTTTCTGCTTTCTGATTGGCTATAATGTTTTGATGATAAATCTGAAAATACATTTTATTATTATTTATTGTTAAAACAGTTTTGTGTAATTAAGCACAATGAAAACTTGGTTAAGAGATATTTTATTCTTTACTTTAGACTGAGCTTATTAAAGTTTTAAAATATTTCTGACTAGCCGCTGCGCGGCCAGCCTTCGTCTGGCTTTTAAGTGTACCAGAAAAATGTTTAAAGAGAACACCAAACATTAAATTTGAAAACTGCACAGAATTTTACTCTGCAGAACAATTTTATCGAAAAAGAAACAAACAACAACGGAAAAAAAAATTCAGTTAAAAATGCATTACATATAAAAAGCATACAACGAAATAAGCAATATTCCTTAATACAAATATTACTTATCCTAATAAATAAATTAACCAACTTCCCTTTGCAAAATCTTAAGAACTCAAATGGTATAAACAGATTAAGAACTTAAACAGATTAAAAA
>KK112965.1:0-28878 GCA_000611955.2 Stegodyphus mimosarum | reverse complement strand
GAAAAATTGCATCAGCAGCCCCTGAAGCTAGGGAATTGCCACCGGCCTCAGTACATTATCCAAGTATCGTTGGGCCGTCATAGTGCCCTGAATACGAACTAGAGGTGACCTGGAATCGTAGGCAATAGCGCTTCAAACCATTATGCCACGTTGTCGCGCGGTGGGGCGTTCCACAGTTACTGCCGGATTAAATCTGTCTCCACGTCGACGCCACACACGTATGCGGCGACTGTCACTGGATAAATAGAAGCGTGACTCATCTGAGAACACAACGTTTCGCCATTCTGTCCTCCACATCTCTCCAGTCCGGCACCATTCTGAACGTTGGCGTCTATGCTGTGGGGTCAATAGCAGTCTTCCTAACGGACGCCAGACGCCATGAGTGCAGGCCACGTTCAACCAATCGACGGGAAATGTTTCTCGTCGGCACGGGAACATCCAGGGTATCTTGCAGATGGTGCAGAATCGCGGTACAAGTGACTTGCGGAAACGCAACAGCTTGTTGGCGGATCCGTCCATCCACGCGTGCTGACGTCACTCTGGCTGCACCTTCACCCCTCCTTCTTCCCACATTCCCTTGTTCCAGTCATGTTTGCCATAGCCGATGCACCATGCTCGCATCCATGTGGATATCAGCTGCGATTTGACGTAAGGACCAACCAGCCCTTCTCAGTCCCATCACCATACCCCTCGTAAAATCGTCTATCTGCTGGAAGTGCGTTCGTTGACGGCGTCGTGGCATTCTCTCCTATTACACGTATCCTCCGGGACAAAAACGAACTTTCTTCCATAATTCGTCTAGCCGAAATAACGACACGAATATTGCCCATTCTGCACGGTCCTTCCCTTATATCTTTCTTCACGTGCGTCGGAGAGCTGCGCATTTCACATCATTCGCATAACTTCGTGACGTGCGTCTACTCTAAAATTTGCATAAATTTCTGACCACTCCTTCTTGTTGTTGCATTTTCAATGCCGAGCAGTATAATTTTCATAGAAATAAAAAAATAAAAGAAAGGAAAAAAAAGCAAGAAGTATTTTCTTTTTAATTTCTTACTTAAAGAAATATTTTTCTAGTATTAACTGTAAAATAAATCGCGTGAAACAGTTTTAATGTAAGTACGAAAAAAAATTACGAAGAAACTTAGTTTGCAATTAGATTTCAATGCAAAGTAATCATATTATAAATTTAAACGATTAAAATTGTTTATTTCTAAAAATATTTTATGTAAGCTTAATTCATTTACTCTGATCTATTTACCGTTGCTTTCATGGTATGCCACATCTCTCTTTATTTCTTAGCCCTAAATTCCTGCGTTAACTTCCCCCTTAAAAAAACAGTATTTTCCTCCGAATAACACAACAGCATATTCTGCTGCGTTTTGGTCATAATAACTGTTTCGTGCCGTTTTTTCGAACTACAAGTGCAGCGTGCGAGTTAGTGAAATAATGGGAGAATATTCCTAGAACTTCAGCCAGCGCGCGCTATAAATTTCATCGCTCCTCTGCACTGTGATTGGTCTAAAGCTCCTTGAAGCCTTGTCCCCTTTCAATTAAAAGTCAAATAGAACCACCCGCCCATCAACTGAGGACCACAGAATGGCTTTCTCCGATAAGTTGAAGACGGCTGTCCATACCGTTTTTTTTGAGTCAATATCGTTCGCTCACAAGGAGGTTAGAATAGAAGGAGGGAGGGGTTTGCAGTTTCCTCCACTGTAGGGGAATGAAGCCTTGCCCGCCTTTCCCAACAAGCGGCGTCCATGTTTGTAACTTTAAAACATTACATTACGGTAGGGAAATATATGTGTTTCTATGCTGCTCCGTGCATGTATTTTCTAGTAAAATTATGTTAAATTTATAATGAAATAGCTCGCTGTTGTTGAATTTTTGTTTTGAAGTAATAAAGATGATAGCCATAATTTACTATGTACAGAAAATTATTAGGGAATAGTTCGTAATCTAAATGGATGTGCATAACATTAAAGCCTTTAAAAATGATGTTTCTGCATATTTCAAGGATTTGCTTAGGTTTCATTAGCAACCTGTTGGGTGTACTTTCAAATTTTAACTTTAAGGAATGATATTTAATAAAAAAATGTTGCAATGACAGACTTCCTTGCACAGGTCATTGTGATAACAGCAATATAGCCGACAAGCTTCGCTGTTTGAGTTGAACCTTCCCTCCTTCTATTCTAACCTTATTGTTCGCTCAAGTAATAGACGAACCCAGTAATCGTAGAATAGGCGTCTTGAACGCCTATTCTACGATCACTGAGAGAAAGCCAACAAGCTTCTACGGAGAGAAAACAACTTTTGGGATCATGATCTGATCCTCAGATACGCATCTCAATTTGCTCATATCTACCGCGATCTTCGTGAAATCATTCTGTTTATTTACATGAAGTACCGTATGCTTTGGAAATCTGTGTCATGTGTTGAGAATGATGCATTTGTATTATGTATTTGTATTAAATCTGTATTACGTATCTGTATATGATCTACAGTGAAGGAAGCACTTCCGCAAAGCACCCGTTGGCGCTTCGGCAAAGAACCCGTTGGCGTCGTTGCCGTTTTAAAGCCCGTTTACACTAGCGGAACTTTGGTCCCAAGAAAAGCAAGCTAACGTCCTAAGAAACGTAACCTAAGTCGAGTGGTTAATCTTGAAAGGGAATTGACGTAAACCTAAGAGATGAAAAATTTCAACTCCGAACCTATGAGATGAAAGCTTTGGCCAATCACAGACTTATGAACTATTACGAAGTTTTTGTTAATGCTATGTGCGAAAAACATGCCAGAAGACTTGGCTACGTCTGTTTGCAAATTAATTGCAGAAATGCAACAACATCCGATTTTATGGGATAACAGAAGAAAATACACAGTCCAGTCACATTAATGTGACCATCTGTCAAAAGCCAGAATAACCACCTTTCGCAGAGCGGACTGCTGCGAGACGTGCAGGAAGAGAGTCACATAGGTCCCCGAAGGTGTTCTCTGGGATGTTGAGCCATGCCGACTCTAATGCCGTGGCCAGCTGCGCTAGATTACGCGGTTGAGGATCCATGGCGCGAACAACTCGATCGAGATGGTCCCACAGATGCTCGATTGGGTTTAAGTCAGGTGAGTTTGCTGGCCAGGGGAGGACGGTAAACTCATCCTGGTGCTCTTCGAACCACGCACGTACACTGGCAGCTGTATGGCACCTCGCATTGTCCTGCTGGAAGATGCCATCATCCTGAGGAAAAACAATGCGCATGTAGGGGTGAACATGGTCCGCAAGGACAGATGCGTACTTGTATTGATCCATTGTGCCTTCCACAATGATCAGTGAACCTAGAGAATGCCAGGAAAACATTCCCCAGACCATAATGCTCCCGCCTCCAGCTTGGACCGTTCCGGCAATGGTTGCAGGGTGGTTCCTTTCAGAGGTTTCACGCCTTATACGCCAACGTCCATCTGTCCGATGGAGCATAAAACGCGATTCATCCGAAAACGCAACCTGTCGCCACTCAGTGGACGTCCAGCTGCTGTACTGGCGTGCAAATTCTAGCCTTCGCCGTCGATGAACAGCAGTCAGCATAGGTGCACGAACCAGGCGTCTGCTTCGGAGGCCCAGACGCAGCAATGTTCGCTGAATAGTACTTTGGGAGACACTTTTGGTAGCCCCTTGGTTCATTTTGGTGGTCAGTTGCTCAACGGTAGCCCGTCTATCTGCCCGAACGCATCTCCGCAACCGTCGTTCGCCTCTGTCATCTATGGCCCGTGGTGCACCACATTTGCCACGTCGCTGATTTTGGACAGTCCCATTTTGCCATGCACGGTACACTTTTACCACGGCGGCACGCGAACAGTTCACAAACTCAGCCGTTTCGGAAATGCTTCCACTCTTGGCCCGAAAGCCAATGATCATGCCCTTTTGGAAGTCGGATAAATCGCTTCGTTTCTGCATTACGCCAACGATTGAAATGTTTTCCGAAGCCCTCACACACCCTTTATATGCGCTCAACTGCACTGTGCTGCCACCTGCCTTCTGTGATTGGTTATTTAACTCTGACATGGAAAGTACGTGGTGGTCACATTAATGTGACTGGACTGTGTAATATCGAATGAAAAGAGGACAAGATGTTGCCTGGTTACTGGTTACCGAAAGGCTAAATCGAGATGGTTTGCATTAAACTTATTTATTTTTTTTTCTTCCCCGTTTGGATTGCAATGTCTGATAATAATCGCAATGCTCTTTAGTTCTAGTTCTCTTTCGACTAATGCAATTGTTTAAGTACAGAATATGTTTAATAACGATTACAAGATAAAAAATTTTTAACATGTATCACGCTATAGCATCTTAGAATATATCTGAAAATTCGAGTTTTACAAAAAAATTAAATAAGCTCAATAGATTGATTTTTAAAATTAAAGTTTAACTGCTTTAAACTATATCTAAATGTACACTGTTTTATGAAAATTATATGCAGTAACCGCGTCTTCAATTACATAATATTTGCATTTTTTGTCAAATATAAAACACAGGGGAAACAGAAATGCAGAACATCTTTCAGCTACTGAAGAGTTATAACCAGTATATAAATATTATGCCAATGGCCATTAACAGTATAAGTTTAAATTAAAGGAGCTTGGCGAGTAAAGGCCCGTTTACACTAGCGGAACTTTGGTCCCAAGAAACGTATGCTAACATACAGTTGTTATTCCTAAGCAGGACACCCGTTTACACTTTGTAAGTCTCAAAGCCTAAGAATTACTGCCTCTAACCAATCAAGTCGCTTTGATTTGCGCATGGGCAGTATTTCCTGTTTTGGGATACTATGTCGAAAGTTTACAGTACAATGTCGAAAGTTAAAAAAGCTGGACAAAGAAAGTGCATTATGCATCTGAGAAGCAATCTAATATGTATGTATTTGGTGTGCAAAAGCATTTGTATTCCAAGGGGGGAATGGGTTCGCTCAATATTTCAAGAGCGAGAAACATATTCCTCTCATGTGAAATTGTTATTGTCACTGAGACAGAAGTACCCACAATCATTTTTCATTTATACTCAAATAACAGCAAGTTAATTTCGATTTTCAGTAAAACCTTAAAGTAAAAATTGAAAGACTGTCAAATATTTCTTATTATGTATCAGTAAATTAGTAATTATTAAAACGTGGAACTTAGTAATTTTTTTCCTTAGTAATTTATACCGTGGAAATAGGATTAATTAATACGTTGCGATTTAATTACGAACAAAATGAAAAAGTTTCAATGTTTATTTTTTATATAATTGTTGACTAACATTAGTTATAACTAATTATTTTAACTGGTTAATTAAGCACATGATTAATGAAGTTAGTTTATAATTCGATTACCTTAATGAAACGCGTTTAGTTTTTCATAATATAATATCAGATTGAGCATAATGTAAGATTGCTAGATGTGCCAGATGCAGAACAGTCAACATTTACGGTTATTAAACACATGGAAGTAAGCCGCGTAAACGTGATTTTGAGTGCATATAATCAAAATAAGTTAAATAATAAATGGCATAAATTCAGGTTAGCAGAGAAAACAATATATTAAGCATATGGATGTAAAAGTAACCGATTAAGTGTGATATACGAAAATAAATTTGTATTAAATTAAAATTAGCACGGAAAACAATATATTAAGCTTAACGAAAGTGAAATAATCATCTAATAATGAGATCTTTGTCATAATAAACCATTTTCTTGACAAAGTTATCTATTTAATGGCAAAAATTAGTAAAATTCAGAACTGGCTTTGAATATTTTCAATACTATAAAATTCCAAAATATTCCTGTTTTTAACAGTGCAGTTTCTAAGGCAATTATAAAAGCATAAAATCAAAAAGCTACTTTTATAATTAATATCTTCATTGCATATTTTCAAAGTACTTCCAATACTATGAAAATCCATTATCATCACATAAATGAAATCGGCAAATATTCTCATTTAAATAGAAACTGAATTGCAACTATTTGATTACATAAAAGTTTTTTAGTCGTAAATTATATTCTTCTCATACTATTTTTTTTTATTTTCTAAATGTATTGTACGAAAATATCAACGTATCCGTGTTTCCGATTACCATTCACCCCCTCTCGCCATATTTTTTCCGCGAACAAGCATCTGTCTCCGAAAACTTCACTAATTATATAAAAATGTTACTATCTATTCATTGTTAAAAATTCATAAAAATAACGTGAAAATGCGAAAAAATAATAATAAATATGTGAAGAAAAATTTAAATATGCAAAAGGGAACAACGAACGCGGTAATTGAACAAAAATCAACGTAAGAGCAATGGTTGCAACTTTCGAACAAACGAATCGGTTGAATCTGACGGGTTACCAGGTTTGAACTATTATCGCCTTTACCAGACAGACAGACAGACAAAGAAGGCAGATGTCTTTTTTTGCACCCGCTAAGTCTTTCTGCACCGATGGGGGGAAAATCAAGCTTAGGTGCGAAGTAAAGCTATATAGAAAGAGGGGCAATTTTGTGTTTCAGAGGAGAGTAAAAGGAACTTCGTATATTTTATTATACGAGTTCAACAAGGCCTGGAAGAAAATATGGGACAAAATAAATTTAAAATACAAAAGGCCCAAAGTCGTAGAGAGAAGAAAGGAAAAAATAATAAAAAAAAATGTGGGCCTCGAGAAAGAAAAGAAAAATACTTGAAATACAATTTCATCCGTGAGTGTGGTCGAACTGTGCTCATACATGATAGTATGTGTTTTCCAGGTGTATGTGGTAAGTGGTAAAGGTGGATAGATCAGCCGACGGGAGAAGATATGATAAAAAAGGATTTTTTTTACCAGTATCCTAACAGTTTAAGCGCGGATGAGCTGATGGGAGAAGATTGAGTAAATGTAGAAGCCAAAAAAAAAAGTTTTGCTACCAATTTCCAAACGGTTTAAGCGCGATAGGGAGGCTAAGAGACTGCTTTAGCATAGAAGCGAAGTATTGTTGCAGTATTTTGTTTTTTGACAAATAGTGTGGGATGCAGGGCTATGTGATTGCGATTTACTATAGTAAGAGAAAGAGAGGTAAATAATTAAATCTAAGGCAGCATTTAAATTTCCAATCATAACTTAATTTCCAGAAGGTAGCATCAGACTAGAACATAATTACACACTCAAGCGTTAAAGTATATCAACATAATAAATTGAGTGGAGAAATTGCAGTTTAAATTTATAATTGGTAAATATATTTGCAAAAAATGTTATTGTAGGGTGCTTTACGGAAGAAAACCCACAGTGAATAATACAGATGAAAGAATAAATGGGTGTTTGTTAAAAAAATATTTTATGCTTGGAGATAAAAAAATAAAATTTTTGCTAATGCAAGTTATTAAGTAGTGTATTTTTTTCATTAAAAATGTTTATTTCTTTTAAATTATGCATTAAATTAATTATGTACAGTAAATAATAATGAAATATTACCTATGACTGTTGTTAATTAAACACGCCTATCTTCTGTAAATTATTGTTAGATCATGTGCAAACAATGAGGAAATATGCTACTTTATGCTAGTTTAATTCTTAGGAGGTAATTACAGGACTATGACAGAGAGTGCCTATTATTCGTTTCTGAAATTTCTTTATTGCAATTATACTAAGCTTATGCGTTAAGGGGTATTAAAAAGCTTATTTACAATACATGTAAGCACATTCTGATGCATCAGCTATGTGATAAGTTGAGCATTTGGTGTTGCAACTGGCATCTCAACGATGAATTGAACGATTGACATTTCATCATCTGTACAAGAGCAATGAAGTGCTTTTCCATATATGCTGACTATACTGTATTTTAATTAAATGAATAAGTCGTTTATGTGAGGCAAATGCATTAAATTGTTATTACGATAAGTGTGAAAACAGGAAAATTAAAGGAAATATCCTTGAAGAAAACTGTTACTGAAACTATTCTGTTAGAGTGGCGTCAGTTAAAAATGAGAAGAAAACGATGCTACGATGTTAAATACCGCGGATCGAGAATTTTATGTTTGAAATATCAACACTCATTATGTTTTGCCATATTTTGGCATTTGTTTTAGTACGACGGATTACACAGTTTAGCAATTGCCCAATTATGAAGAGGCTGTCATAAGATTCTTTCAGGAAAAAGGAATAATTCATAGCAATAGACTTAATAGAATAGAATAATTCATATTTCTCAAAATCATCCAATGAAATTTACTTTTGACTCAAGCTCTTGTACGGTGTTGTTACATACGTTCTTGATGAGAAAAAGAAAGGCTTGAATTTGATGTCGATTGAATTTTGCTAACTTCAGTTGGAAATCAGCAATAATATGGCAATAGATTGGAATAGCTATTTTAAAGGTCTTTTCAAAAAATGAAAAAAAAAAACAACGTTGGATGTATTCTGAAGGGACAATGGGTATTTGGGGTTTGTGTCGGTAAAGCAAAGCATTTTTTCTGGTTGCCATTTCCGATCATTGTGCTACATCATTGATGGGTGCTATTCTGGAAAACATCATGGATAGCAGCATTATATTTTCAGACTGCTGGAAAGGATATAAGAAAGATGAATTAAAGTGCTGGATATGAACATGTTACTGGAATCACAGTTATAATTTTGTAGACCTCGAAACTGGATGCCATACCCAAACTATGGACCAATTGAAGAGCAGTGCTAAATGGAAAAATAACTGTCAGCTGGGCACTGCTCACAGCTATTTAGAGTCATATTTGATAGAATTTATGTGACGTCGGTTATATTCAAACACTGAATTTTTCCCCCAATTATGGAATGAGATTTGTAATTTTATGCCAACCTCTTAGATTGAATTTCGTTTTGTTTCGTTATTCTTTTATTTATGTGTAGAATATTGTAGATTAAAAGAAAAAAAGAAAAATTTACTTTCTTTAGGTATTCAGAAATTTTAAAAAGTTTACTTTTTAGGGAACTATTTTTTTTAGTCTTTTCAACTCTGTTATCATTTCATAATTTTATCCTTGACAATAATTGATGGCCCCCCAAAAAAGTGTCACATTTTTAACTGGTGCCACCTTGTACCCTGTTACTTTTTGAAAAAAATACTAGAATTCATTTTCATTATGTTATTCTCAATATATTTATAATGCCAAGCTACGTCTGTAAAATACCTAGGTATTATTTGTGATAATATATCATTTTAAAAAAGTTATATTATATGTGAAAGACAAGATTGACAAAGAAATTATAAGAATTCTTTCTGTAACTAAACATGATTCCCTACTCAGAATTAAAATAAAGATTTTCAATCCATGACTAACATGTAGTGTTTTTATGTACATCACCTTACTGGATGGCTGCTGCCAATGAATCGACTATCTGTTCAACAGCTGGAGAACAAGGTGCTCAGAATTATCATTAATACTCTATGTTTTGTCTTAATAACACATACGTCAAAATTAAATTAATAGGCCCCCGAGGCTTAAATAGAAGTATCTAATTTTACAAAAACTGCAAGAGCCATAGCTGCAGTTTACGTAATAACTCAAATATCTGTGAGTTTATCATTGAGCATCCTTTAAATGGCTAAGGATTATACAACATAACATTAAGGTACAGACTAGAGTTAGCAAATTTGCAGCATTTTTATTGCTAGCTGTAAAGTTTATAATAAAGTTATTGATAAAGACCACTTCAGGTAAAATGTTAGTTATAGCATTCTACCTGAACTACCTACAGTACTTCAATCTTTCATATATTTTTCACTTACTGTCTCCAGAGGGGGTGTTTTTTGTTTACATTCAGAGCTCTTTAACAGTGCTTTGATAGTATTTCCACACACGACAGTTCCATACAAATCGGAAAACAGGGACACTTACGCATAAAAGAAACATTCATTGTTGGATGCATTATAGCAATTTGTAGAGTGTATGGAGAATAGCAATTAGTTGTTTTAACTGTTTTAAAAAGTGAAGCAGTATTATGCAGAGTAAGGCAGTCAAGGTAGTGATCCAATGACAAATGAGGTTAATGTTTAAATCTGAAATGGAATGTTGTATTTATTATATTATCAGAGAACTATTAAACTGGATATAATCGCTAAGGGAGGTATTGAATGCTCCACGAAACTATGTTTACTTGAAAATTTGAATTTGATAATGCATATATTCAAACACATGTTTTCAGTCAAAAGTTTGAAACTTGATGGCTAAGTGTAAATATAAAATTATGGACTTAAAATACTTCTAATTAGGCATATAGGTCAGTTTAAGCTTTTTAAATAAGGTGAGGCATGCCTAAAGGAAGAGATGCCTTCGTGGAGGAATTTCAAGGCAAAACTGACCTTTGAGTGCATACTAAAAATAATGCATCTAATTTTCATTCAGTTTATACATATTTCTTAAGTAAAAAATTTTGATATATGCTAAGTTATTGTCAATTACTTTACTCGAAACATATAGCGAATACAGAAATTAAAAATTTTCACACTCTGAAAATGAAAAATATTAAATATATGAGTATTTATGCATGTCCTCGTAAAAAGTATGTATTTGCCTTTAACAAAATACATAAATATTTATTAAATTATTTATAAATGTATTTGAAAATGAAGGATTTATTCATTCATGAATTCCTGTGAATGTTACTGTGAAGAAATCTAGTTATTAAATATATCTAAATTGATGATGATTATAAATATTATCTAAATATATAATAACCTTGACATTTAATTGTAAACATAAATTGAAATTCTGTTGATGAATATATTTATAAAACTATTTAAGAAAGAACTGTTCGTACTGGAAAGCAATCTGTTAAAAAGTGTTGTAAAGCACAGTCTACGAGATGCGTACTTACGGAATTAGTAAAGGAGAAATTTAAGAATATATTGAAATATAGGATATGAAAAATATAATAAGTATTAAAAAAATATATTAAAAAATTTGTTTAATCCCTTTCAAAAATACTCATAGAAAGTTTAATACATGGAAATCATCAGCAATATTTAACGCATTTCACTATTGAAATAAAAACTGCTCTAATTTGAAATGAACCAAACAGAGCATTAATTATAAAGTGATTCTGATTTTTTATTTAAAGTATGCCTCAGAAACTAAAAAATCATTTTATATTTCAGAAAGTATTAAGGAAGAAGCTCTGTAAATAGGAAAGAAATAATGCATAATTTTGATGTTAATAATATAATAAACTTTGATATTAATTTTTGTAATTATTAACCAAATAAACTTAAATTACCTTAAATTTTCCTTCTAATGTAATTAACAAAAACTTGTGAAAATATTTCATTCAAATTAAACTATTCTGGGAAAAGTATAGCATTTAATTCCGTTCAGAATGAAACATTCTTTAAAAATGTTTTCTTTCTACATACTTACGACTCTGAAAAAGGAAATATATACATTTATACGTATACTTACGATGTAATTACAAAATGTTTACCTCCGATCATGCCAAAACCTATTGATCTTAGTGGATAGTCACCAGAAGTTTTAGTCTCCACGAGGAATGCGTTCTGCTTCAAGGCAGTACACGAAGAAAACCAGTTAGGACCTCTCATCTTATTTCTACCTCCATGACTTTAACTGACGATTTTGGATCTTAAGAGAGTGTTTCTAGCATGTGTGTTGGATGGTTAGCCTCATCCAGCTCTAGTAAAATGTAAGTATCAGCTTTGCGTTCTCTTGCCACCAATATTTTAATATGATGTGCCAGTAAATTAGTGGCTAGCTTATAGCTTAATAATTAACTGTATAGTCTTAGACTACTGATCAAAATTTTTAATTTCTTTGACTGTTCGTATTTATTTGCGTCACCACTATGTGTGGTTATCTATAGCTCGAACCATGCCTTGTTTTGCCATGCCTTGTTCAGTTTAAATGAAAAGGCCCATGAACCATGCCTTGTTCAGTTTAAATGAAAAGGTTGCTTCAAAATCCTTCGTAAGGCTTTGTCATACTATCTCAAGCCTAGTTATAACTCACTATGTGTCTTTTAAGGTTACAATACTAAGATTCTAGTATTATACCAAGAATAACCTTATAACTTAATGGAAATGTAAGATATTCATAAAAATTCAATGTGTGCTTCTTAAATTTAATAGGGATATTTAGCAACTGTAGTGACTCAACAAGTAACCTTCAACAACGGTTTAATAGCCAGTTAATTGTGTTGTTGCCAGAGTAATTTTGTCATGATTTAAACATGGTTATTTTCCACTGTCAGGGTGATTCCTAGCAGGGGTGCAGAGTGTAAAAGTATGCGGCGGCTGGACTCTCGAAATACCATGACTAAAAATTTTTAATTTATTGTACTTGTCATATGTAAATACTGCTTATACAGTTTGTCATATGTAAGTATGTAAGGTTTTAGTTAAACTAACAAAGTTTTATTTTAATTTAAATCTTTCTATCTCTTCTCTGTTTCAACTTCCCGTCAGAAGAAGCGCGCGTTTTCAGCTTATGCTAATTTGAAGTACAGTTAAGTACTATTTAAACCAGAGGTAGAAACCTCTCAGTGTCAGAGAGCTTTTAGTCTCAGATCACGGTCATTCTGTTCGACGTTCGCTTGACCAGCTAGCAGCCAAATTATAAGCCATAGTGCTTACTTCGTGATTGCTTATTGAAATAAATTGAAGTGCGCTAGTATTAGCATTTCTTGCTACGCACAATTTAGTTAGCGGCCAACTCCGCGATTTAGCTCTGTGAGCAAGGATTTAATTAAATTTATATTTAGTAAATTTATTTGATTGTTAAGTTAGGCCCAAGGGTGGTCTTTTACTTTCTGTATCCCTCCCGAGTTGGGAAGTGTATAAATAATAGTGATTTAATAAAAGAGGATTTTAAATCCCTTTCAAGTGCAGTTATTCTCCAGCACAGTATCTACACCAGAACAAAGCTCATTTTCAGCTCCCTGTTCCAGATCAGGACTTTAGGTTAAGGAGTTACTTCAACATGTTTGCTAAGGCTATGCACAGAACACTCAGTCCTGACAGTGGCGCCCGAACAAAAATAAGAGGATGGCCTCAAAGATAAGAAGACGAACCTGAGATACCTGCTGTACCTGTCAAGAATCCTGAGATAGCATCTCCTGGCTTAGAAGGATTTGGCTACATCGTACAAACCATGCGAGCAGCCATGAACCCAGCGGCAAGTTTTGACGGCAAGACAGCCGTAATTAATTTCCTGGAAAAGCTAGACTCCCACTTCATGCTATATCCAGTTCACGAATTTCAGAAAGTCGCTCTCACTACCAGCGCTTTGAAGGGCCAAGCGCTAAGTTGGTTCAAGTGCATTGGAAAGAATCTCTTGGGGGAACCAGGAAGCCCCCCATATACTTATGAAAATTTCAAAAGTTCCTTGGTGAAAGCATTTCCTGTAGTACGAGATCGAGCCAGACTGGAAGCGGAACTTTTTAGTCGATATCAAGGAAAAATAGAAGATTTGTCTAATTTTATTTTGAGAAAAATTCAAGTTTTCAAGCTTTTGTATGGAAGTCGCCCGGATCCTGAAGTTATTCAAATTATACTTCCTAGGCTACTGCCCCAAGTTCAAGATTTCATCGAGCTAAGAAACCCAACGACGTGAGACAGCTTATTTGAGCTCGCAGTATAATTTGAAAGCCGAAGAACAGCCGACAACGAGTGACGACGCCAATTTGAGCGAAGAAGTCAGTGGATTTCGCCAAGACCCCAGCAGAAGCAAAATCAAAGTTACGGGAATAAGGCGAAGCAATGGCCGAAGAAAGATGTGTCTCCTTAATCGAGCGGCGAACGAAGGGAATTCAATAGAAGAACAAGCAAAGATTCCGAGGGCAACCAGAATAAGAAGAATTTAAACTAAGATGGATTTCTGCAAGGAAGGTGAAGAAGTCCGAAGCAGCGCAAAACCCTTCCAAAATAAATTTAAACACCGTGGTCGTGAAGAATTTGAGTTTACCGAAGATTGACGTTCTAATTAACAACATACCGGCGACGGCTCTCTTAGATACAGGAGCCCAAAGCAGCTTTATATCAGAAAGATTTTTCAAGAAGCACTTTCGCCGTTACAGAATTTTTAGTGCAAGAGACACGGATGTCATAGCGGCCCAAGGGGAGAAGTGTAGCTGTTTAGGCAAAGTACCGTTGTTCGTGCGTATCAACAACGAGCAGGTAAAACTCTTATTTTATATTGTGCGAAACCTGCAAACATGTATTATTCTAGGTGTGGACATTTTTAGTTTGGCAGAAGCAAAAATTGATTTCAAAGGGGGAGAGTTGACGTTAAATATGAAACCAATAGAAGCCAAGAATGATAAACCTCCGCAGCTGGACTTACAACAGTTACCAGCAGAAGAAAAGGAAAAAATCCAGGGCCTGGATCCGAGGCAATCGAATAGCACGGAAAATGTACCTCAGCGAAAACAACAGGAACCAGCTACAACGGCATCGAAAAGTCAGAAAAAGAAAGCTCCCCCTCAGCAAAGTAGAAGTAAGAACCAAAAATGTGGATTCAAAAGAAAGTCTGAAGATGCAGGTGAGCAGACCTACGAACGGACCAACGAGCAAACCAAGAGACGAAAGCCGAATGGGCAAGGAAAGCCCAATGTATCCAAGAGAACTGCGGAAACATCGGATAGGTGCCTGAGAACCAAGCAGCCTCGATTGCAGCCTGAGAATCAACGTCGCGAATACAGCAGGAACCAGGAGCAGCAACGAACAAGGGCCCAGGAGCGAAGGGCCCAGTCCACCAAACGCCCAGCAGAGCAACCTCCTCCCCAGAGCTAGTACGCTAGGATACAACGACGGAATTCTAAAAGGAAAAGAGATGAACAAGCTTCCAAGGACCAACAACCGAAGTCAAGGAGCAACTTATTCTTTCAAGGATTGGGCCAAGAAAAGAATGAATGACTACAACAAGATAAGTAGCATTTCTTATTCAAAAGTTTAGTTAATTTTCGAGTGTACTGCAAGTTGCAGGGTTGATTTTACCTCAAGCGAGGTTGAGTTTTACGCCAAGCGGGCGATAAAAACTTATCTTGAAAGAAAAATGTTTTTGTTTAAAAAATTGTAATTCGGCAAAGACTTGAATTTACTTAACGTTTGTAAAATAGATTAATTTTGTAAAAGCAATGAATTGCTGAAAAGAAAAATGTTAACTAAATGATTTTGTACGACGCTTTGTCGAAAGACTTGTAAAATGTCTAGAATGAAAAATCGGAAAATTGAAGAACACGATTTAGTCTATGGACTATTATTTCATTGTAATGTGATATTTCAGGAAAGTACCTTGAGAAAGGAATAGGAAGCTCCTACATTTGTATTTCATGACTGCGATGAAATTGTTAAAGTGTTATAAAATGTAGCAAATAATATTATGCTAGCAATGCACGTTAAGTGCAATATCAATGTGAATTATATGTGCAAAGTGCGAATTGTATGCATGAAAAGTTAAAGTTTGAGTAATTTTAGAATGCAAGTGTTAAATAGGCTCTCCACCAAATACACTTAGACATAAAGCTAGTGAGAACCTCAGGTTTAGCTTTTTATAAGGCGTCTTTTGAGGTCTCGTATGTCAAGTTCTAACTAATGTTAGTCGATCGTAGGTGGAAGATTTGAACACCCCCGAACACAGAAAACCCGCAATGGCGGTTTGCTTTGCATCCAACACCGGTGAGAGAGCATTGGGGGAAGAATTTAATTGTGCTTGAATGATAATGTGTGTGTGCGAATTTACACGGGTAAAAATAAAGAATTGTACCTAGAAATTACTGTTATTATGTTGTACTAAAATTCCTTTCCTTCCAGATGTTGCTGGAAGAAGTAAGACTTAGATCAAAGAAAAGTGTTGAGGACTGTTGTTCAAGAAAGTTTCGTCTGTATTTTTCACAAACAGATATTGCCTTGTAAGAGTTGGCCTAAGTTTAGAAGAGTTAAATTTTGACTATTTGTTTAGAATTGCGAGTTTCAACATAGTCCGTTTGGACCACAGTACTTTAACTACCGCAATTCTGGCGGGAAGTATGTAAGGTTTTAGTTAAACTAACAAAGTTTTATTTTAATTTAAATCTTTCTATCTCTTCTCTGTTTCAACTTCCCGTCAGAAGAAGCGCGCGTTTTCAGCTTATGCTAATTTGAAGTACAGCCAAGTACTATTTAAACCAGAGGTAGAAACCTCTCAGTGTGAGAGAGCTTTTAGTCTCAGATCACGGTCATTTTGTTCGACGTTCGCCTGACCAGCTAGCAGCTAAAATTATAAGCCATAGTGTTTACTACGTGATTGCATATTGAAATAAATTGAAGTGCGCTAGTATTAGTATTTTCTTGCTACGCACCATTTAGTTAGAGGCCAACTCCGCGATTTGCTCTGTGAGCAAAGTTTAATTAAATTTCTATTTAGGTTTAGTATAAATTTATTTGATTGTTAAGTTAGGCCCAAGTGTGGTCTTTTACTTTCTGTATCCCTCCGGAGTTGGGAAGTGTGTAAATAATAGTGATTTAATAAAAGAGGATTTTAAATCCCTTTCAAGTGCAGTTATTCTCCAGCACAGTATCTACACCAGAACAAAGCTCATTTTCTGCTCCCTGTTCCAGATCAGGACTTTAGGTTAAGGAGTTACTTAAACATGTATGCTAAGGCTATGCACAGAACACTCAGTCCTGACAAGTACTCAATGAGTATGATATAAAAATTTTATTCCTTGAAATTTTTTTTTTAATTTGGAGACGGCAATCTTAGAAAAGTATACGGCCAGCCTAGGAATGGCCCTGTTCACTGCTGTAAATCTTTGGTGGTAGTCTAGCTGACAAGTATTTCATATTTCTGGTGTGTAACTCTCAAGCTACCTTCTGCAGTATTATTGCTTAAAAGTAAGAATGAAACAGGGATAGTACTAAGAATTGCTGCACAAAGTATAACTCATAATTGAAGCTCAGTTATTTTCACTGCATTACAACATGTCGGGAGAAAGACAATTTTTATTCTTATTATCCTACACCAGAAATTTCCAAACCACAGCTTCTACTTTTTATGCAGTAACTACAGAAAAGTGTATGATTTTTAATGGAATTCCCGGTAAGTCTGTAAATTGCTTCCACAGAACAGGGAAATATATGAGTTCTAAACAATCAAGCGTACTTTGCTATATATTAAGTCTTTCACATTAACTGTTACAGACAGCAAACTTTGATTTAATAATAAAATAAATAGACATAAAAGATAAAATTCTAGTGATTTGTTTGTCCTAATGCGTACCAATGATGTTGAGATGTTATTTAGGGTTATCATGTTTTAGGTTTGAAAATGTTGGACCATAGGAGTCTGCAGGAAAGGGAAAAATGAACACTTGCCCCCTCCTCCAGAATTGAGAAAAAAATGTAGTTTTGCATTAATGCAATGCTGTATATTTCATACTGTGCTATAGAAATTTCAAATTAAGTAGTTAAATAAAAATGTGTTGATTTGATTGTTGGAACTGGAATATGGTAAAGATCATGCGGGAGGAGAAATACCTTTATAGAAGACTTTTTAAGCAAAACCAGCTTATTGATTTATTTTATTATGGCAAAGCACTCTAGGGCTATCTGCCTAAGGGGAAGAATGCATTCATGGAGGACTTTCTAAAGGAAACTGGCTCGTATACATGTTACAAATGGGAACCATGAAAACACCCATGTATCCAGCCCACTCGCAAGATTCGAACATCGGACCAAACTACCAGCGACTTAACCGCTCAGCCGCTAGTGAGCCAAAACTAGCTTGTAGTCATATTCATAAATACTTTGGGTGTTAACTGACCTACTTTATCTTTCAGATGTGCAAAGAAAACACAAAATTGCCTGGTCAGTTCTGTTTGTAATAAAAAAATGCACAGGGAAAGCACCCTGATGCAAAGCATCAAGTACAAGTAGTGTGACTAGTTCAAATCCATAACTGTTCAACCTTTGTGTATGTTTATACATATATGGTCTGATCCAAACTTCTGTACTAAGTGCCTCTGTGAGCCATTCATTTTAATTAATGTGAAATCATTTTAAAATTCGGGATAATTTTCTAAAATTCTATTTTGAGGCTTGTAAAATAAAATACAGTTGTTGTCTTCACTAGTCGTTTCATTAACTCAGGCTTCTACACTTATACAATCATTTTTTGCCTTACAGCATTTGATTGTAGATTATAAGAATTTTCGATACTCTTCTGTTATCGGGACCAGATTCAGAAATGTATGTATGTACACATATGAGCGTGTACGCATATCAGCATACATCATTCTTATGTACCCATATCAGCATACATGAACACATCCATTCATGCATTACATACATGCATTTCGGAATATGGTCCTGATAACAGAAGAGTACCGAATTTTCAATATTCCATAAATCTTTCTTTGTCAAAAGATGCAATCTCTCAAGCCCAGTATCAGAAACAGAATCTTGAATTTTATCTGAAATTGCTTAAAAAGGAACTTTTCCAGCAATTTTAGTTGCTAATAATTGTCATTCTACTTTTGTAAGAGACAGATAACCTATACTCTTTTTATGACCTACATGGGTTTTTGGACATAAGCGGTTCATCTTCCATTATTAAATATCGCAGACCTTGCGCTTTAGATATATAATGTGCTGAATGATGCTATACAAAATGAATATCTTTTACATGTAATTGGTCATGTTCCTTTCTAAATTTAACAAACTTAGATTATGTTTCCATTTCAAAATTCTCCTTCCGCAGCATGAAATCATTAAACACAGAGAATTCTCTCTCTTCTTTTTCAACGGCTATTTCATGTTCCACTTGCAAATGTAATGAAAAGTTTTTCTTTGGGAAACATTCATTACATAATGGGCATTTATATATTTTTTATGAACTGTTAAGAGCAATGAATGCACTCTCTGCTTGTGAAAATAGTAAATTTTTATTATTGTTAAACTGGCGACTACATAAACTGCATTTAAATTCGAAAACTTTACTTTTACTAGCTTTAAGCGATGTTGTTTCTTGTGACATATGCAATTTTATGCAGTGACATTTTAGACTGCTGTTATTTCAGAAACATTTCTTGCAATCAGGACAGTTAAAAGTTTTTTTGAAATTACACTGGATCTTGATGCAAAAATATCTGAAATCGAATTACCGTTGACAACTTAATAAACTGTATGATCTGTACTGGAATTAGATATTTCAAAAGCAGAAATGTGCTCTTTATTGGAACGTATGTTCTTCAAATGATGCTACAAATTGCTGGCATTTGAAAAATACTTTTTGCATAAAGAACAGTTGAATGATTTTGAAATTATAGTTTTCTGAAAGACGTTACCACTCGTAATCAAAGCGGAAATGTGAATTTCAAATCCATTGCCTGAATGATCATAGGTACCATCATCCAGCTCATTTAAACTCGTGTTATATATTCTAATAATCTGAACCAATAGCTCAGAATAAATATTTGAAAGCAAAATTCACGTATTAATGAAGCATAAAACACAAAATGTCAAACAACGCCAACTGTAAACAAAACTTTGGCGTAAATGCGAACGTCACATGATGCGCATCTCGGCAAAGAAAGTCTATGTAAAGAAGAAAAGTTCTCTAGACGTAATGTAAACCAGTTTGCTATTACGCCGCTGCAAAGAGGACCGAAAATTCGCCAAGGGAATTGACGACGGAACCTGGCGGCGATAATTTCTCCCTCCGCGATGTGTACAGGAAGCATATAAGCATTCTGTACCGTGCCACGAGCATAGAGAAAAATCCGTATTTGCGATTGGACATACTTTCCGATGACATCATTTCTCTTGGCGTAATGAAGTTTACACGGGATTCTTATGGTTTTGCTTTCGATGAATGACGCGCGTGAGTGACACAGGAGTGAAAATTATGGATTGTTTTCCTTGAAACGAAAAACATTTACCTGCAGCGTTCTGCAGATGGCTTCCTATTCCATTATAAAACCTTTCAAAGATGCTGTTAATATCAGAAGTAATCTTAAGCGCTTAGATTATATAAATATCTGAGTTCATGAATTTAGTGCAAAAACCAAAACACGACGTTCTTGAACCAACTAAGGCCGCATTGTGTGCCAGTAAGTATAATATTGTTATTGCACTTCTGTTGCATTCTGTTCCTTTCACATTGCAGAAAATATTTCCTTTGCAAATGTTATTTCTATGTTTAATGCCCATGTCTTTTATAATATTCTGTTGCCTTAAATGAAAGAGAAAGTGCATTCAGTATTGTTGCTGAATTTAATGCACGTGTATAAGAAAAAAAACTTCCTTCTCTGATAAACACTATTTTTATGCTAAAGTCCAAAAGATATCAAATATTAAAAAATAAACAATATTCATGAAGTAATATTATTCAATTTAAAATACGTATCTGTATTCCTCTGTTCCAAATCTTTATTAGTCTAACCTCAAAAATAAATTTTACTTTTTCAAACTGGTTATAAATATTGTGAATTTCCTGTGTACTATGTTAGCTCGCAACGTCGTTTTTACTATTTCCGAAAAATAACTTGTCTCATGCTTTTAGAGATTGCATCTGTAGAGAATGGATATATAATGAATATGAAATAATGAATTAATAATCACAACATTTTTAATACGTAGTGTTTTAAATTAAGAATACATTTATTAAAAATGTCTGCGCTTAGTGTTAATACACATTTACGGAGTTAGCACAAGAAGAAATAATACTTTTTCTCTCTAGAGAAAAAAGATAAACATTTTTATATTAAATTAACCACACTACAGTGTTGTAAGAATAACCTCATAGCAATAAAAATACAACGCACATAATAATCTTTTCGGTACTGTTCTCAAAATGTAAACAAATGATATGGAGGTATACCCTCGAACCCAAGCCAAGTCAAGGCGTTCCTAAGCGTTGAGGAAATGATGTCATCGGAAGCTATATCCAATCGGAAGGGGGGATTTTTTTCTATGTGCGTGGCGCGGTGCAGAATGCTTATATGCGTACAGGAACTTGAGGAACATGTATTGAGAAGAAAAGTTCTTTGACAAAATGTTTCTTTTTTGACGTTTCGCAATAAATTAAATTCGGACTTTCTTACCTTCTTTTGCTCAAAATAAGAAATCCATTAATTAATTTACTTGCGCGAAAAAATATTTTCTTTTCCTTTAAAGTTTAAACACATTTAAAACGATAATCGGCTTATGAACTCTTGATAAACTGACCTTCGAACTTCCAGCAAAGAAAGTCTATGTAAAGAAGGAAAGGTTTCATAGACGTAATGTAAACCAATCTGCTATTACGCCGCTACAAATCGGAGGGGAAATTCCCCAAGGGATTTGGCGACGGAACTTAGCGGCGAGAATTTCTCCCTCCGCAATGTGTACAGGAAATTGAGGAACACGTGTTAAGAAGAGACGTTCTTTGACAAAATGTTTCTTTTTTGCCGTTTCGAGGTAAATTAAACTAGGATTTTCTTACCTTTTTTTGCTCAAAATAAGTAATCCATATTAATTTACTTGCGAGAAAAAATATTTCCTTTTCCTTTAAAGTTTAAAGAAATTTAAAACGATATTCGGTTTATGAACAATTGATAAACTGACTTTCGAACTTCGAGGCCGGCTTCGAGCTTTGGTGCTTTTGCGACAGAGATATTTCGCGCGCAGCTGTTTCCCTCGGCTTTGGAGCGGAGACACTTCTGCTGCGGAGAAGTTTTCCTCCTTAACACTATACACTCTTAGACTAAAAAAAAACGACGCACCACAACGCACCGAGAATATATAAAGTAAATTGGACACAAATTGATATACATACAGGTTTCGACGGAAAATGCAAAATTTTACATTTTAGCTGCCAATGAATGAACGGTTGTCGCTACAGCGCATCTGATCTGCGCAACTAGCAGTGTATTTACGAGGAGAAATTACGATTCAGGTCATAACATGGTGAGTCATTCGAGACTTGGAGCGTGAAAGTGCGCAGTTCCGCTCGCTCTGTGCCACGCTCTGATTTTTCTTTGTATTTCTGTTCAGTACCGGCTTTAGCACGTAAAAGGTTTTCACACAGGTCTTCAGTGACCGACGTGTTGTAAAACGACCTTAGTGCATTTGTACTGATTTAATTTTATTTATTTTTC
The DNA here is from genome assembly GCA_000611955.2 of Stegodyphus mimosarum. Taxonomy (NCBI): domain Eukaryota; kingdom Metazoa; phylum Arthropoda; class Arachnida; order Araneae; family Eresidae; genus Stegodyphus; species Stegodyphus mimosarum. The sequence continues at coordinate 6,799 of KK112965.1, read as the reverse complement.
ACGATTATATTTCACCGACATGGCTTTTCTTCTGCAAATGATTAACGAATTCACCAGGCTCGGTGAACTCAGAAAAACTTCTAAACTACAACCTGATGATGAGCTTACGCTAAAGTTCCTGACCAAGTTAATGTCATTCATGATGGATGACGGGACTACCTTTCAATCCATGTGTCCAGGCTTCAATCGTCAGGATTTCCCGGAGTTGCATTCAGAGATGCAAGAACCGGAAGATATGGAGTTCCAACAAGTTTCGAATAAAAGGCCACGCAGCCCCAACAGCGACGATACGGAATTTAAAGCCTACTTTCAGAACAGATTTTCTGTTCTCCACGACGAAAGCCAAGACAATCCCGAACCGGACACTGAATCCTTTTCAGTTACTCCGCAACCCAAGAAAAAGCAGAGGTAATTTCATTTGGAGCTCAAGCCAAGCGTAATTTACAGGTAAGCATCCCTGCTCCTAAGCCCGTGACGACGGAGGACATCACGACCACACCGGCCAATCAGGAGAGTCCAGCGAAGTCGTCGCTCAGTTGACCAATCTGGAAGCTCCACAGGAGGTCGATACAGATGGATTCCAATATCCGCAACGTAAAGATAAAATTCCGCCGATTACTGTGAAGGACGCTGATATTACATGGAAGCAGCTAATTAAGCTGTTAGACGATCATAAATGCCAGGATTACAATGCAAGCATGAAGAGAGATTATCAGTTTGACATAAAAGTCTCCACGACTGATGCCCACCGACAAATTACTGCTTTCTTCAACAAGGAGGGAATAAAATACTACACGCACGTCTGACCAGAGGAGAAGAAGGTCAAAGTAGTAGTAAGAAGCATACTTTCCTACACACCGCCGGTAGAAGTAGGAAAAGCTCTTACCGAGCTTGGATATCAAGTTGAAAACGTAATACAACTCACACGACGAAGAAGCCCGGACATCATAAAAATGCCATTGTACTTGGTTTTCCTCCCTCGTAACGACAAAAGCAGGACAGTCCACCAGCTTCAATACTTAATGCGTCTCAGAGTGAGTGTTGACACATACAAAGGAAGAAGAGGCCCTACGCAGTGCTACCGCTGCCAGGGCTTTTATCATGCGCAAAGTACGTGCAAACTCCCGCCTCGCTATGTGAAATGCGGTGCCGACCATGAATCCAGGGACTGTAAAAAACCCAGAGACGCACCCCCCACTTGTGCAAATTGCGATCTGGATCACGTCGCAAGCTATAGAGCTTGCAGTGTCTTTCCTAAATCTAAGCAGCAAAATAACAGACTTTACTCTGAGTGGGTTATAACTAACAGCTCTCAGATACACAGTTCCAGAAATTCCGCGGAAATTTCGGAACTTAACTTACAACCAACTAATTTGGCTGAAAATATAGTCAGGCTCCAATCCAGCAAAAATGAATAATTTTTCTCGCAACTCGCACACACCGGTCAAAATCATGCTATGGAATACACAAAATGTGACAACAAAATTTCAGGATTTCCAGGACTTTGTCAGAAGAGAGGATGTGGATATGTGTTTAATCACAGAAACTCATGCTATTCAGAATAAAAATTTTCGTATGGCAAACTATAGTTCCTTTAGATGCGATAGAGGAAACCACAGGAGCGGTGGCGTTATCATTTATGTTTAACGGTCGTATGAGGTCTGTTTAATTAAAACGGACAACTCTAAAGCGTTTGAAATGGTGAAAGTCCAAGTAAAGCTTCCCAGGCTTGGAAAAGTTAACTTTTGTGCAATATATAACCCTCCAGACAATCAATTGACGGGCAATATCCTTGATGAACTGCTTCTTAGCCAAGAACCCTGTATAATCGGGGGCGATTGGAACTCGAAACATGTGGACTGGGGCTGTCACAGTACAAACAGAAATGGAAGGATAATTCATAACTATGTGTATAATCACCCAGTTTATTTATTTATCCCTGAAAAAGCCACTTACTGTCCAAGCATCCCACGCCGGCGTCACGAAATTCTAGACTTTTTTCTCTCAACGGACAACATCCCTATTTCTCTTGAGGTGCTAACTGATCTGTCATCAGATCACGTTCCAGTTATAGCTAGAATAGGTGGTGCTCCCAAGACAAATCCAACTCCAAAGAAAATTGTGGACTGGAACCTATTTCACAATATTGCAAATACATCGAAATTCAGCTTAGGCTTTCTTAAGACTAAACCGCACATAGACGCTGCAGTAAAAAAATTTACCAATAAACTGCAGGAATTCTTGCAAAATGCAATTACAGAAATAGCGAACAATTACCTGGACGGCACACTTCCTGCACACCTCAGAGTAATTATTACTCAGCGAAATCGACTTCGCAAACAGTGCAGTACGGACTGGAATCCTGCTATTAAGACAGACATAAATAGACTCACAAGGCAGATTAAAGCTCTCATCAGTGAACACCGAAACGAAGTATGGAGTTACAAAATAGACTACTTAAATCTGGATGATGGTTTATTCTGGAACTTCGCTCGGTGCCTGAAAAGAGATTATCACCACTCTCAGCCAATCAGAACCAAGCGTGGTTTTGCATATACCGATCAGGAAAAAGCGGACACTTTTGCCAAACACCTGAGGGAGCAGTTCACTCCGAATGTAATTCTGAATAATAATGACTCTGATATCACAATTTTATCCAAGAATCCTGGAGATTAGGACACTCCGAACAACACAATTAAGTTCACCACTCCTCTAGAAATAAAAGACATCATCAACCTTACCAACTCAAAAAAGGCGCCTGGAAGTGATAAAATTACTAACAAAGTGACCTCCTCCACTGCTTAATTACCAAGCTGACTAGCATCTATAATGCTTGTTTGACACATTCATATTTTCCTACCCCGTGGAATCATGCAACCATTTTTCTGATACAGAAACCAGGCAAGCTTCCGATGAACCAGCCAGTTACAGACCAATTAGCCTCCTGTCGACACTGGGAAAAATACTTGAAAGAATCATTTACAATAGAATTAAACCTTTTTCGATATCCTGGTGGATGAACAACATGGTTTTCGAAGAGGACTATCCACTTCTCATCAGTTAGTCAGGATCACTGAATATATTGTAGCGGCTTTACATAATAAAAATAGTGCAGCTATTCTCATGCTAGATGTGGCAAAAGCATTTGACCGCGTCTGGCATAGAGGACTTATTTTCAAGCTCATTAACTTGAACTTTCCTCGGGAAATTATTCTCATTCTCAGCTCATTTTTGAACTCCTGAACGTTTTCAGTGCGGCAAGGAGATTTCTGTTAAAATCCACATCAAATTTACGCAGGTGTTCCACAAGAAAGTATTCTTGGACCAATATTTTAAATTTTGTATGTAAATGACTTCCCAAAATTCAGACAAGACCCTAATATTATATCAGCATGCTACGCGGATGACACCGCCATCATCGCAAAGTCCAGACGGCCAAATCACGCCTTGGAAAGGATTCAACAAATTATTCCTGATATTGAAGCATGGTGTCAGCAGTGGAAAATTAAAATCAACCCGAAGAAATCAAAAATTTTAGTCATCAGAATATTCAAAACCACAGACCCTCTCTCCTGCAATGTCACGCTCTTCAGAAAAACAGTCCGTACTGTAACTATGGCCAAATACCTAGGAGTTATATTAAATCGATCGTTTACCTGGAATACACACATAAATAGCGTGTGTGGAAAAGCGTATGACATTATGAAAAAGCTTTACCCGCTACTTTCTAAGGAGTATGGATTAAACTTTGCAGGCAAAAGAAGGCTGTACACTGCAATTATCAGGCCTGTTATCACATACGCCTTCCTGGCTTGGGCAAGTGCTAAGGCAAGCGAAATTCACAGGCTGCAAGTTCTACAAAATAAGGTACTAAGAACCATCACGAACGCCCCGTACTATCTTAGAAATAAAGATTTACATCGCGACCTTCATATTGATTATATCAGAGACTACTTATCAAAGATAAATGAAAACTTCTTCAGGAAAGCAGAGACTAACAGTACAGCTAACTTTGCGGATGCTCTGAAATATGAAGTCATCCCAGACGATTTGCTCATCCGACCCTATGCTTCACGCTCATTTAGGAAAGCAAATAATTAATTTTACTCGTCAGTACTCTGTTTTTACTCTCCGTATGCATCTTCCCACATAATCTCTTCTGACAGCCACTCCAACTAGATTTCGACCAATAACAGTGAAGCGCCAGCAGTCGACGGGCATTTCACGGACTATAAGGTGTAACAATTTCGGACTTGTTCTCTTATCATTATGACCTTTGCCAGTATATTATTTGTATTTTTCTGAACATTTTGATAGGTGATATTCATATCTGAAACTGATTAATAATTTCGCAGGCCTTTAATTTCTGTTCTGAACGAACAGCTATCTCTTTAGAGATGGGCCTGATTGGCTGAGGACCTGCAAGCTCCACCTCTTTCTGCTCGACCAGTGTAGCATACAGTAACTATGCCTCGCAAACAGGTGCGCGAACGAAATGCGCAGATGTCAGAATTTGAGACGGTCGTGTAGTTGGGCTCAAAGAAGCCGGTTGGTCTTATTGGCGAATAGCTCGACATTTGAACAGAAGCGATGCCACTATTAGACGATGTTGGCAGGAATGGGTGAACCATACAAGCGCCTGGCCCCAGCCACCACCCCTGTTCTTATTGGTTGCCGTATATGACGTCAGGTTGAAGAGATTTTATTATCGGTTTCGTGTAAGTTAGGTGAACTTATACTTTTTTGGTCTTGGTTATGTTTTGTATAAATGTGAATTTGTGGAATGCAACAGAGTATTTGCAATTAAAGCAAGCAAGCTTTTAAAAATGCCGAGGGGAATTCATTTCGTCACTCTATGACATCACAAGTAGTGTCCAATAAGAGCTTGGGGTGGTGGCTGGGGCCAGGCGCTTGTGTGAACCATGGCGGCACACAGCCTTAAGAAAGAAGCGGTAGGCCTAGAGAAACGACAGAACGTGAAGACCGAGCAGAAGTCAGAGCGGCACTCAGAGCCTTAGTTGCATCATTATCATCGGTTGTACGTGCAGCTAGTGTTTCAGTGACTGCAAGGACTATTCATAGACGGCTCACAGAAAGGAGGCTGAGGTCACTGCGCCCCTTGCGCCGACTACCATTGACCTCTGTACAACGTCAAGCCCGTTTGCAGTGGTGTCTGGCTCATTAGCACTGGAATGTCTCTGACTGGAGTAGAATTGTCTTCAGTGATGAGTTCCGTTTAAAACTGAGCCCCAATGACCAGCAAGCGCGAGTCTGGAGACGCCCCGGACAGTGGTGTGATACCAACCTCACAGTCTTCCGGCAGACAGGCCGACAACCGGGAGTGATGGTCTGGGGTACCATTTCATTTCATAGTAGGACCCCTTTGGTTGTCTTCTGTCGCAACCTTACAGCACAGCGGTACGTCGGCGAAGTTCTAAGACCTGTCGTGTTGCCCTTAATGTCACGCCACCCTGGGGTTACATTTTAGCAAAATAATGCCGGCCGCCACACTGCCCATGTTTCTACTGCTTGCCTTAGTGCTTGCCGAACATTACCTTGACCAGCAAGGTCGTCGGATGTCTCTCCTGTTGACCACGTTTGGAGCATAGCATTATGGGCAGGGTTCTCCAACGAGCTCGGGATTTTGACGATCTAACGCTCCAATTGGACAGAATTTGTCACGATATCCCGCAGGAAGACATCCGCAACCTCTATCAATCGATGCCAAGTCGAATAACTGCTTGCATAAAGGCCAGAGGTGGACAAACGCGTTACTGACTTTTTCACTTTATGAAGCTCTATCAGTTCAATAAATCATCCAATTTTTCTCAAACTGCAATCATTTGTTTTTCTGTACATCACTTCTACCGATTTTCGTCCCATTCGGATAACTCCTTCTTGGTGGGTCTTTTTTTTGTCTAAGACCGTATATTCTTTGCTTCGAGGCCGGCTTCGAGCTTTGGCGACAGATATTTCGCGCGCAGCTGTTTTCCTCTGCGTTGGGACTGAGCCACTTCTGCTGCGGAGAAGTTTTCCTTCTTAACAATTCGTATTCTTTGTCCGAGGATCAGATCATGATCTCAAAATTTGTTCATAGAATATGTGTTGTTAAGAAGGAAAACTTCGCCGCAGCAGAAGTGGCTCCCTTCGAACGAAAATGGAAACAGCTGCGCATGTGTGAAATATCTTCCGCCAGAAAGCGCCGAAGCTCTAAGCTGATGTCGAAGTTCGAAGAGGTTCGACAGTCACGTTTATCAAGAGTTTAAAGCTGTGCGACTCCATTTTCCCCCCTCCATCTTGACGGATATAAAATGAGACATCAAACTGCGATATGTATAATGCAGGTTCAACAGCCAGTGAAAATGACACCTTACCTAATATTTCATCATTTCCCAAGTCAAAGAACGACTCATCTTAACCTGTGTATAATTTCCTATACAGGTGGCGGAGGAGGAAAATCTCGGCCAGGTCCGGTACATGACAGAAGGAAAATTCTGGCCAACAGGTTCCGTCGCCAAATTTCTTGGTGAATGTTCTTTTTTCTTTCTTGCGGCGTAGAAGACAAACTGGTTCACATTACGTCTATGGAGGCCTTTCCTTCTTTACATAGACGTTCTTTGTGTTGCCTTCTCTCCGTAGACGCTTGTTCGGTCGCCACTTTTTCAGATGGCAAAGACGTTCCTATCACCATCGATGGAAGATTTGTGTCATCGATAAGGTAGTGACCGTTGTTTATACGGGCGGCTAAAACCCGCCGGGAACTGAGGAAATTCTACCAATTAGAAAGGGCCGTTGCGCT
>KK112964.1:933949-976504 GCA_000611955.2 Stegodyphus mimosarum | reverse complement strand
TCTCTCTTATTTGTAAAGAAAAAATGGTGTACAACATGATATAAAATTTTGATAGACACTTTACAACTAAATGCATGTCATTTGTGTTGGCTTAATGTTTTGTTTTCCTCATGCAAATTTAATAACAAGGCAATAAGCAGTAAACTAACATGGTTGCTGCTGATGCGTCGTGATGTATTTATACTACGGAGTCAGTAAACTAACATGTACTTGCTTTTTTTTTCTCCCCCTTTTGCTTTGTTTTTAATGTAGAGGCTGGTGCTGCAGCTTAGTTTATTTAACGATTTGAGTCCCAAGCAGCACGATCGCGCTGTTCAGATTTTATGTCGAGAAAACCCAGTACATTTCAGAATACGTCTGATCGCTTTGCAAACTGCAATAAATGTGACAGAGTGATGAGAAAAAGACGAGAATCACATTACCTTACAAATAGAAGAAGCACTATTGCTACGATTAGAATTCCTCGATGTAAAATAAACAAAGCGCTGTCACGTTGCTTGGGTCTTTTCGTACGCATTTAGAGAAAATACGGTTGCGCTGTTTGGGATTCTTCGATACCCCCTGGGACTCAAATGGTTAATATAAGTAAAATAATCGTTAGTTTTATTTTAGACAAGTTACAGTGTTTTTATTTCTGAAAAGCAAAGTATGATTTTTAATAGACTGCTACACCTCCTACACTAAGAGGTTATTGGGCCAATGCAACTCCAATCAAAGGAATACCAGTGAAGGAGTCCGTTATCTACCCCCCCCCATCCAAAAAAAAGCAGACATGTTTTTCAAGTTGGTTCAAGCTGTTGTGCGTATATGTTACTGAAGACGTCACTACTACCAGAAGAGTCTGAACTGTTAAACTATGACAACTGCAATCAATGGAAAATCAACATAAAAATGCTGGATATAAATTACTGGAGCTTCATAGAAGGAAAGAAAATAAATACTTCACTATATTATACTACGAAACTAAAATGGAGCTCAAGCCTTTAATACAAGAACGTTCAAGTGGTAAAGAAGCATGGCAAGTTTTACAAAAGCAATCTGAATCAAAAAATTAGAGCAAGAGAAATTCAACTATTAGATAAATTTTTCAGCATTAGGTATGCTTCAGATGAAGAAATGGGGTTATTAACTGTAAGAATAAAAATGAAGGTGAAAGTTGGCCAAAGCTGGACACAACTTAGCAGATCTTCAAGGATTTCGGACAACTCAGCATTTACTCCAGGAATACTCTGTGATTGTACAGCTGAATTATAGATGGAAGGACAAGGATTTTACACTGGAAAAAAATTCTAAAGAACTCATATGGGACGAAAAAGTAAAAAAATATCTGAACAACACTTTCAAATACCAACTTCACTTCCCATAGCTACAATTACTATTCTTACAATATTAGATTGTCTGTCTACAAGTGCAGAAATGGATGAAATGCATAAATTACCTTTTAGAAATCTTTTGGGATGTGTAGTTTTTTGTATCTAATAGAACAATGTCTGATAATACATATGCAGTAAGTAAAATTTTATAAAATTTCTACCAAAATTTCAAGAGAATCCTAGAATTAAACATTGGGATACATTGCTAAAAGTGCTAAATGATAGTAAATCATAAAAGTTATCAAAGTTTAACAAGGCATAATTTAGAAAACTTATAAAACAAAAATGTATAAGTTTATCTACTATGGAGGCATCATATATCACCTTATCAGAATCTGCAACGAAGTTGATGTGGACAAAAAATGTCTTAAAACACAAAGTTTTAAAGTTTGATTTGAAACCTGTAAACCATTTTGTAATAATAATCTGCTACTGAATTCTCTAGATCACATACAGAAAACAGTCAGGCCAAGTGAATTAACATGTGACATCATTTTATTAGAAGACTGATGAGAGATGGAGTGTTTTAACTTCAGGCTCATCTCCAGAAAATTAAATAATGCAGACTTATTTATGAAAGCAGTAACTACTATGGATTTGAGAAAGTTTTGTTTATCTGTTTACAATATTCAAAAATAAATATGTTCATAAATGAAATGTGTAATTTTCATAATTATACACTTGTAAGTTTTTTAACTTTGCATGAGAAAAAGGGGCTATTGTTGGCTTAATGTTTTATTTTCCTCATCGAAATTTCATTACAGGCCAGTTAGCGGTAATCTAATGTGATTGCCGCTGCTTGGCCAATTACATATTATTGCTGGATTGGCAACATGGGTGTGTCCTTGCTCATTTTTGTTTTGGTTTTAACATAGAGGCTGGTTTTACAGCTTAGTTGTTTTAATTTACGAGTAAAATAAATGTTACATTATTTTAGATAAGTTCCAGTGTTTTTATTTCTAAAAAACAAAGTATGCTCTCTATATGCTACACCTCTCACCCCGAGAATTTGACAGCAAATACCTTGCCAGTGAAGCGAGGAAGAAAGCAGCTGAGCTTCAGAAGGGTCTAGAAAAATTAAATTTTGTATTTAATTATTAGGTGCAACCTTCCAACAATATTAATATTGCAAGCTTTAGTTTTAGTTAAGATGCTAAGAGAGGCAAACCATACATAGATGGTGAATTCATTAAAAGTTATTTTATAAAGGCATCTGGTAAGACCCGCGTAACGCTAGAGGGCGCTGAGAGCGTCATTGGGTGTGTAGTACAGTGCGAACGAAGATGTGACGCAGTAATGATGTGAACTTCTAAGATTGTCAAGTGATTATTATTTAATTAAATCTATTTATATTTATGAAATTTATATGATAATATGATTGCTGAACCTCCGCATGATCTAACCACTGAAATTTGATCCACTGATGCGCATTTGGTTCATCGGCCACAGAATACCAGATAAGGGAATTTTATTAAATTATTGAAACTGAATTATACCTGGATAGGAATTAAATATGGCTGAAAATCTGTCAAAGTTGAAGAAGAAACGCACTTCCATGCGTTCTATGTTGACGAGATTAATTAACAAAATAGAAATAGCGATCAGCAACGAAAACGAAACAGTTGATCAGTTCGAAGCATTTTTGGAACAATTAATCGGAAAAGAAACTGACTTAAATTCTTTAAATGATGAAATAGAAAACCTTTTGAGCGTCGAGACAATATCTGAAGATATAGAAGCTTCAGAAGAAATCAAAGAAAAAATAATTTTTTGGAAATCGAAACTTCATTCTAAAATAAAGAAGTTGAATTCTGATTCTATCCAAGTTGATACAGTTTCACAAAACATTCAATTGATTAATAATGAAACTGAAAATACAAACATAAAATTGCCTAAATTACATATTAGTAAATATTATGGTAATTATTCTGCTTGGTTAGATTTTTACAATTTATTTGAAAGCTCTGTTCATAATAATCCTAAATTAAGCAAAGTTGATAAATTTAATTATTTGAAATCGTATCTCGGTGGTACCGCGGCAGCATGTATTAGCGGATTTGCTTTAAGTGAGGAAAATTATGATAAAGCACTTGATTTATTGAAAGAAAGATTCGGAAATAAAAATATTTTGATTAACACTCATTTGAGTGTTTTGCTGAATTTAACTCCGGTTAAAAATCCTAACGATGTTATAAGTTTACGAAATTTATATGATAACGCGGAAACTCAGATCAGAAGCTTAGATTCTTTAGGAATTACAGGTGAATCTTACGCAAACTTATTAACACCAATTTTAATGAAATTAATTCCTTCAGAATTCGTTTTAGAATTTAATCGCATTCAAGGCGACAAGGAATTTGATTTAAAAACTCTTTTGCAATTCATTAATAAAGAAATACGAAGCCGCGAGAGATCCTTTCCAATTAATAGTTATAAATCATCGTATCAGCGAATGCACGCATTTCCCCCGCAAGAAAAAATAAAAAGTAAAAATTCTACTTCTAGTAGACATAACTCTTCAAGACCTCTACATGAGAGGGAGAATGCTTTCTCCTCCCCACACACACATGAATTCATGGCGTCAGTCCAAAATGTAATGTGTTTATTTTGTAGCAAGAGTCATACGTCAGAGTCAGAATCGTGCTCTACATTTGATGTAAATAAAAAGAAAAGATATATTGAAGAAACAAGGTCGTTGTTTCTTATGCCTGACGCCAAAGCACAGAGCTGCAGAATGTTTAAAAAAGGAACTGTGTCCTAGCTGCAATAAACCTCACCATGTCTCAATTTGTTTTCGAAATCAAAATAATCCACACATTATTTCTCCAAAGGGAGAAACCGATAATGCCGTATCGGCGAATATCGTATCGGCAAAAGGGAATACTATGTTACAAACATGTTCAGCCTTAATTGATAATGAAAAAGAGCAGGAAATTGTTAGAATTTTCCTGGACAATGGTTCACACCGGTCCTTTGTTTTGTCAGCTATTTCCAAAAGGTTTAACTTTCCAGTTGTTAGGAAGGAGAGCCTTTCCATTTGCACATTTGGTGCTAAAGAAACGGAAACAAAATCATTTAATGTAGTTAAACTTAAATTAAAGAATAGAGATGATTCAAATTTATGCATAGAAATTGAAGCACTGGAGACAGAACATATTTCGGGTACACATTTACCGACTCCTGATAAAAATATTGAGAAACAATTTAGACGTTTAAAAAATGTACAACTTGCGGACTGTTATGAATTTAACAATAAAGAAATATCAATACTAATAGGTGCAGATTACTATTATAATATTGTCACTGGTCGAATTTCACGCTTAAACAAAACCCTCGTTGCAGTTGAAACAATATTCGGGTGGTGTTTGCAAGGCCGAAACACGAACTTAAATGAAACGTTTGCAATGAGTGTTATGGTAAACGAATCCAATATTTCCGATCAACTGAAGAAATTTTGGGATTTAGAAAATCTGGGTATCGAGGCAGAAGTAGCTGACATAGAAACCACTGAGAAAGATATAATGAGTGAATTTGAATCCGGAATAACATATCAAAATAAGCGATACAAAGTGAAATTGCCCTGGAAACCAAATATGAAGACATTATTAGAAAATAACGAACAGATAGCAATGAAAAGATTTTTGAGATTGAGATCATCTTTTAAAAATGACCCTTCCTTATTTTGTGAATATAGCACTGTTCTAAAGAATTATCTTTCAGAGAATATTATTGAACCTGTCCCGGTTGATGAAGTAAATTTACACCAAAATACATTTTATCTACCACATCGAGCTGTAATACGTACGGATAAGACTACAAGTAAATTACGCATTGTTTTTGATGCTTCGGCGCATGCGAAAGGTCAGTTATCTTTGAACGATTGCTTATACACGGGACTTAATTTTATGCCAAACCTATTTCTTCTTTTGGTCAGATTTAGAACGAATCCGATAGCATTTGTTGCAGATATAAAGATGGCCTTTCTTCAGATCGAAATAGATGAAACTGAACGAAACTACACCAGATTCTTCTGGGAAAAAGATCCAGGAGCTGAAGATGAAAACAGGAAATTGGAAATTTTTCGGATGACAAGGGTGTTATTTGGAGTGAAATCTAGCCCGTTCCTCCTTGCAGCCACAATCAAACATCACTTGAAAAGGTACCTAGATATATTGCCTCTGACTTCTAAACATCTTAATGAATCATTGTACGTCGACGATTTTATTTGTGGGCAAGTCACTGTTCAACAGGCTCTAAAGACTTGTAAGGAAAGTGTAGACATTCTGAAAGAGGCAAGCATGGACCTTCGAAAGTGGAGAACCAATTCTCCTGAGCTAAGTAAAGAATTAAAGAATTTAAACTTCAATGTAGATCAGGGTGAAGAGTCTCTAGATACAAAGTTGATAGCTTCAAAGGTATTGGGAATTGGTTGGGATGAACAAACTGACACGTTTTATTTTGATACCAGAAATCTGGAAACGTTTCTTTTAAAAGGAACTAACACAAAAAGACATTTACTACAAGCGGTAGGTCGACTTTTCGATCCAGTAGGTTTTATAGGACCATATACTATTAGAGCTAAATACTTGATACAAGAAATTTGGTGTTTAGGATTAGACTGGGATGAAAAATTGCCCAAACAGTTGGAAATTTCTTGGAATAAATGGTGCGATGAGATCCAAGATGTAAAGGAAATAATTATTCCCCGATATTATTTTCAAAGGTCTTTGCCTAGTCATGCAATCACAATTCAATTACACTGTTTTTCAGATGCATCTAAGAAAGCTTATGGTACTGTTGCATACTTACGCATAGAATTAAAAAATGGAAATATCATTTCTAGTTTTGTAGCATCAAAGGGCAGGGTAGCTCCGTTAAAAACCCTTTCGATTCCTAGATTGGAGCTCATGGGTGCACTTTTGTCTTCAAGATTGAGCAATAAAATTTTAACTGCACTAAGTTTTCCAGTTACTCGATATTTTTGGACAGATTCCTCAATAGCTTATTACTGGATCAAAGGTGATCCAAATAGACATAAGGTGTTCGTGAAGAATAGAATAAAAGAAATACAAAAATACAGCAATCCAAAAGAATGGCATCATTGTATGGGAAAGAATAATCCCGCCGATTTCATTTCTAGGGGTTTATCCTTAGGCGAGCTCAAGGGTAATCACCTTTGGTGGCATGGACCCTGCTGGTTGACAATGAATAACACAGCATGGCCATCCTCCTTAGAATCGATGGAAGAAACCAAAATAGATGTCGATAAGTTAGAGTTTAAGAAGGCAGTTGTTGTAAATGCAACTGTTGAAAATAGCCAAACTGAAAATGATTTGATCACAAGATACTCCTCATTCAGTAAATTAATTAGAATAACTGCTTTATGTCTGAGATTTATAAATAACTGTAAAGCGAACCCAAAGTTAAGAACAGGCTTCATATGTGCTTCTGAATTAAGGCATGCTACTGAAGTTTTAGTAAAACTCGTACAGTCAACTGAATTTCGAAGGGAAATAAAGTGCTTGAAAAACGGGCAATCTATTCCAAAAAATAGTAGAATCTCATCTCTAGACGTATTTCTTGACAAAAATGAGGTACTGAGAGTAGGAGGAAGACTTCAGTATTCTAAGCTTTCTGAATTTCAGAAACATCAGATACTTTTGCCAAAGGCTCATCATTTCACTAATTTAGTTATTGAATTTTATCATAGAAAATCCTTGCATTCTGGTGTACAGACTACATTATTTTTAATAAGACAGTCATATTGGATACCGTCTGGTCAAGATCGAGTTAGAAGAGTAATAAATAAGTGCATCACTTGCTTTAGAACGAAGAATCAAACCGTAAGTCAGATGATGGGTAATCTACCTAGGGACAGAGTCGTACCTTCTAGACCTTTCGAGAAGGTCGGATTGGATTTTGCAGGACCTATAATTACGAAACCTAATTTGAAAAGGTCAAAGGTGACTTTAAAGTCTTATATTGCATTATTTGTCTGTTTTTGCACTAAGGCAGTGCACTTAGAAGTCGTTTCTGATTTAACAGCAGAAGCTTTTCTAGCCTGTTTACGACGATTTATTGCCAGAAGATCCAAACCAGCCGTCATCTGGAGCGACAACGCCACGAATTTCAAAGGTGCAAGAAATATTCTTAACGCATATAATGAAATTTGCAAATCTAACGCAATTCAAGGATTTAGTGCAGAAGAAGGCATCCAATGGAAATTTATCCCGCCTGCTTCTCCACACTTTGGCGGACTGTGGGAAGCAAACATAAAATCAGTGAAACGGATTTTGTTAAAGGTAGCAAAATCAGCTATCATGAATTTTGAAGAGTTAACTACTTTAGTTACTCAGATAGAAGCAGTTCTGAATTCCCGCCCATTATCACCGCTTTCTTCCGACCCGAATGACTTACAGCCTTTAACTCCGAGACATTTTTTGACAGGAAATGCTATGTTATCCTTTCCTGAACCACATACTGCTCCGGATTCTCTTTCTTTTCATTCCAGGTGGGAACTAGTTCAGAGATTCCAAGCTAAATTTTGGAACCAGTGGCATTCAGAGTATCTAAATCAACTCCAGAATCGTGTTAAATGGAGCATTTCGCAGCCGAACATACAGATTGGTCAACTAGTACTGCTAAAGGACTCCAACTCCAATCCTTTGCATTGGCCATTGGGTCGCATCCAACAAGTGTATCCTGGTGCTGATGGTCTGGTCAGAGTAGTTGAAGTTAAGACGTCTGCAGGTGTTCTTCGGCGAGCCATCAACAAAGTTATTCCCCTACCATTTAAAGACTGATATATGAACTTGAAAAACTTTTATTTTATATTTTAATAATTTACCAATTTAATACTTAGTTAGTCTAATTTTATTATCTTTAAAATTTATTGGAATATCTGAAAACTAATATGTAAACTCCATGAGAGTTTAAGCGGGGAAAATGGTAAGACCCGCGTAACGCTAGAGGGCGCTGAGAGCGTCATTGGGTGTGTAGTACAGTGCGAACGAAGATGTGACGCAGTAATGATGTGAACTTCTAAGATTGTCAAGTGATTATTATTTAATTAAATCTATTTATATTTATTGATTGTTTATTTATGAAATTTATATGGTAATATGATTGCTGAACCTCCGCACGATCTAACCACTGAAATTTGATCCACTGATGCGCAGCATCCAAACAGCTATTCCAGAATTTTTTAGAACAAGAGAGAAATTCTTACAAAAATTAGAGTAATCACTGTCTGCTAAAATAACAAAAGACGGAACGGTCAAAATGTCTTCAAATATAACCAATCAGCAAATGGAAGATTTTAAACAGGTTTCAGTTTTATCAATAGCTGTTGATGTAAATGACAAAATGCAAGTTTAACTTTTTGTTCAATTACTTCATCTATGGGTACTAATGAACTTTTAAAACTCTTGCTATTAAAAAGTCAAATGCATTGTGAGAATATTGTAAATGCTGTCATTGAATATATAAGAAAAAAATCATATTCCACTCAATAAAACTCTTTTTGTTTCAACAGATGGGGGTAAAAAGTATGATTTTAATGGGAAAAGGTTTTTTTTATTTTGAATGAAAAAAATTAATCACGAGATACTCTAATTTACCAGTGTATCATTCATCAAGAAGCACTTTGTGTGCAGACAATTCCAGAAGAAATCTGAAATGGTGATCAAGATTGTGAGCTATTTATTATTAGTTGTACCAAAGCTTTTTATTATAGCCAATTTAAGAATTTTCAGTTGAAATGGAGAGTGAATATGCAGACCACTTGATGTATAATAAGGTACGATAGCATTCAAAAGGAAATATTTTAAAACATTTCACTTCCCTATAATTATAAATTAAAGCATTTCTCCTTGAGAAGGGTGTTGACTATCCTGAACTAATGGATGATCAGTGAACCATTCATGGTGGCCTTTACATTTCATGTAAATAAACTTAACTGTAAACTACATGTGAAAAGTAACATATATATATTTAATGATGTGTTTAATTCAAAAACAAATTATCTCTTTTTGGTCAAAATTTTGAAAGATAAAATTAACTCATTTTCCAAATCAGCTGAAACATCCCCCCCCCCCCGAAAAAAAAAGTTTGGTAATTGACATTCACTATTTCACAACAACAATTTTAAATATGAGGAAGGCTTTTCTACAGAGGTTTCAAGAATTCAGAAAAACACAGCCATAATAGCCTTTCTTCCAGGAAAAAAAAAAAAAAAAAAACTCAGTGCTAACATGACAGAATTAAAATTTTCTCCCTTTAATACTGACACTGGCTTTTTTTTAAATGCAATTTCAGAAGTTAAAAAACAAAAACAATAATGGAGCTCCAAATTTGAATGCCTTAATGCTGATATAGAAAAATTGGAGAGAAATAAATATTAATCTTCGCTTTAAAAGATCAACAGAAGAAAGACATGATTTTCAACACCTGAAAGAGCATTCTACAGCTAGTTACAAGAACTAGCATCTAGTGTTCTTTCACTCTTTGGTTCTACATATTCATGTGAAAAATCATTTTCGAGCATGGATCTTATTCAAAGTAAATTGAGAAATCATTTTAGTGATAAGAACCTAGAATCCTGCTTAAAATTGAAAATGATGACATACAAACCCAACTACTTGAAACTTTTCAAAGAAATGCAAGGTCATTGTTCACATGAAATACATCTATTGTTCTATTTTTATTATAATGTAAAAAATATGTTTGTCAATAAAAAATTTTATTATGATATCCGATTTTATTTACTGTTAGTAACTAGCTTAAATCAACTCATAAACTGACTCTAAAAACATGGTTTTCAAAAAGAAATTCAGCTTTCAAGAGAAATCTTAATCATTGTACTGATGATCTTCGGAGTTTTAGACTAATGAGTTTGCTGACCATCGGGGTTAGGGCATTTTGAATATCTATACTATGGCTATCAGCCTAAGGGAAGGGATGCCTTCATGGAGGAACCATCCAGTCAGTCAGCCAGTTTGCTTAGGATCAAACTGGATCAAAGTTCCAGAATTCAACAGGCTAAACCACTCAGCACTTATGGGACTAATTTGTAGAGAACACCTGTGCTGTCCAATCAATTTCAGCTTCTAGAGAATTCTTCCACAAAATAGCCATTCTTTCATTTTAATGGTCAAATACAATTTTATACAACTTGATCTAATGAACCTAGCTAAAGTTTGCATTTGTGCTATGTTACTATGAAGATAATTTTCAGATGATACTGGTAGAGAAATGAATGATATTTACATACAAATTTTACACACACAAAAAGGGGGGTAATTTGTTTGCTTAAAAAAGATACATACAGCCATTTTATTTTGGGCAACATAGCCACGATTCATCATTTTTGGCCCCATTGATGGACCCATATGATGAGGATATGGCTCTGACTGTGGACCACCATATCTAGACCAACCAGGGCCTCCTGGCTGAGGTGCATTTTCTCCATGCCTTGAGATCTCCCAGTTCTCTCTCTGGTTAGGTGGATACTGACTTTGCCCAGATGAATATTGCCGGTTATCTCGTGGCCATCCTTAAAAAATAAATAAAGATAAATTAACTTTCACTTGCAATGACAAGGTTATCAAACCATATTACTTCTTCTATCTTAAAATATATAATAATCCAGGTTTACATGAAATCAAAAAGTTCATAACAGATGACAAGTCTCAATAAATATTTATCTATCAAATACAAAGTAATACTTCTCATTCTAATTAACGCAATGGTAAAAATAGGAAAAGGAGATACTGCATTTGTAAATGCATATGTTAATATCAAATAAAAAAAAGTCAAATAGCTATAGAAAACTTTTGCTGAATGTGAGGATTACTTCACTAATACACTGCTTGTATGGAAAAATTGCATTCCATGAAGTTAACTTACTATGGAAAAAATTAATTAGGTAAATTCAGGTCTAGACAGTATCTATAAATATTATTGCAATTTAAAAGCAGAAAATGAAAAAACAAAATGTTAATTCAAAGGATTTTTTACTACTGCTAATAAAAACATGTAAAAAGCTGGTGATTTTTGCTTTGGACAACAAATGATGCAACTCTTTAAAGGTTTTGCAGTTGGCAGAGAAGAGTTCTTCACTGCCTTTCATAAAGCGTTTTCCTCTTTCTTAATTTGGGTCAACCTCCACTACAAAATCCGACAGTTCCTGTGCCATTTTTTAACAAATCATTTAACTTATTGGAAGGTAAAGGTGCTTTATCTTCTTCACTATCACTGCTCTCAATACTGGCTGTTGTTATATAATTATACAATTTTTCATTCATCATTTCTTAATTATTTTTTAACATCTTGTTCTTTCATAACTGAAAAATCCTTTGCCATCAATTGGCAAAATGCAGCAGTCATATGGGCACAACCAATGAACAGCCGAAAGACCAAGCTACTGACCACAATTCAACGACCTTTTGCACTAAACATCTGCGGAGGATATCGCACAACAGCATCCAGCGCCGCCACGCTACTTGCAGGCCTGCTGCCATTACACATAAAGGCAGAGGCAGAGGCTACCTATGTACGAATCATCCATCATAGACAAGAAGCCACATATGCAGGAATTACGTTCAGCACAACAGACTATGAACTCCCTGGCAGTGTGCAACACATCCACCCTGCCATCAAAGGTAGAGGGATCCGTGTCAAACTCCAACATCAGAAATCGCACTCCAGACAATATACTTTCCCTGCGATCACACAACTGTTCACTGACGGATCAAAACATGACCATGGAGTGGGCTGCGCGTTTGCACACTACGAACATGGCAGATTAGTAAAAGAATGGAAAGGACATCTCACTGACAGCAACAGTATCTTCCAAGCTGAGGCACTAGCGATACTGAAAGCGCTACGATATGCCCTCAACCTTCCCGTTTCTAACGCGACTTTCTTCACGGACAGCATGTCAGTGCTACATGCACTCAGGGATCATCACCACACTTCACCCATCATCATAGATATTCAGCAACTTCTACGCAATAATCCTCAAGCCCGCTTTAACATGGTATGGGTGAAAGGACATTCCGGCAACGAAGGGAATGACGTCGCAGACCGACTGGCTAACGAGGCTGCCAATAACATCCACGCTCAAACTGTAAGAGCCCCTACCCCCGCCTCACAGCTCAAGAAAACTCTGCGTAATATCTGTAAAGAAAAGTGGCAAGAAGAATGGAATAGTGGCGACACAGGGAGAAGGACGTATAACTTCCTACCAAAAGTAGACACGGAACGTCTTATAGCAATAGCCCCACTGACACAGTACCTAACGGGTCACGGCCCATTTCCATCTTACTTTATGCGCTTTGGCATCTCAGCATCTGACAACTGTGTCTGTGGCATGCTAGGTTCTCCCGAGCACTACCTATTTGACTGCGGTCTAACAACAGACCACCACCTACCACATCCAGCGAACGATAGAACACTCTACTATCGTTTCATAATCAAACACCCACCAGCTATAAGGAGTATCTGCGCCGTTGTACAGCAAATCAACGCCCTAGGGCAAGACATTTGCCAGCCACAATAGCATGGCACTGCTAACGAAGCACCCAACGATTAAGTATTCGCAGAAATTGCGTGGCAAAACATTTTCATCCATCTTCCTGAAAGCGCGGTAAAGTTCCTGTGAAATGACAGAAATATTTCTGGAAGCCCATTGGTTCATTCTAAAAGGCACTCTTTCGGTGGCGATACAGATGCACTTATGAAATATGCGTCCGGCTCGCAATTAGAAGTCCCAGCAGTTCGAATTCCAGCACTGAATATTTTTCTTGTTTCCTGTTTCGGAAAACATCTGTAAATATTATCCATCACATAAAGCATTGTGTAATTGACCATTATGTACTTTATATACCATTGTGTCATTATTTAGCATCTCATAACCTTACTGTGCAAATATTTTGCATCTCCTAGCCACGTGTAACTATTAGTATTGTGTCACCGTAGAATAGTGTAACCATAGCGTAGCTATTACGTACCATTGTGTAAATATTCTGCATCTCATATAGCAACATGTAACTATTAGCATTGTGTACCTACTCTTAATATATAGCATTGTGTAACTATTAGCATTGTGTACCTGCTATGACAATCATGTTATTACTTCGCATCCTCTAGCATTGTGTAACTACTAGCATTGTGTAATTATAACATAGTGTAACTTTTATATACCACCGTGCAAATGTCTTGCATCTAATATAGTATTATGTAACCATTAGCATAGTGTATTACTCTTAATTAATATATAATTTCCAAAGAACCCTTAAGTGCTTTGTATAACATCTTGCAATTGTTAACTTACCTATACTACTTGCACAATACTCCACCTGTTATATATTGTATTACATTTTGCTGCAAAGTTTTTAATCTGCTCATACAATTGGGTACAATCTAATATGCATCGCGCATCTCTTATATTTACACAGCGTCTGCTACGCTATAACATGCATAGATTCTTGTATCTGTATGCATAGATTCTTCTATCTGCAAGCATTCTATGTATTCTTAAGTGGTTTGTGCTTAATATGTGATATATGTGCTTATATTTTTATGTGTTTATTTGTATATGTATTTGTGTCAGTTTAAGTGTATACACATTATGTGTTTACATGTGCATGCATATGTGTCAATTTAAATTGTATCAGTTTAGATTCTTGTATCTGTATGCATAGATTCTTGTATCTGCAAGCATTCTGCGTATTCTTAAGTGGTTTGTGTTTAATATGTGATATATGTGCTTATATTTTTATGTGTTTATTTGTATATGTATCTGTGTCAGTTTAAGTGTATACATATTATGTGTTTACATGTGCATGCATATGTGTCAGTTTAAATGTATGAGTCTTAACAAGTTGTATTCCATGTTTTACAAATTAAGATGCCAAAATCGTCTGCCTATAAAACCAAACTATTGTATATCCAAGACGCCCCTATTTGGCCATGTGAAGTCACTTTAATAATTCAATAAACTCCCGGTGCGACCTCTTGGAGCTCCAGGGAGTTGCTAGCTCTAGATAGTGAAGGGCGCGGGACATATGCCTGTTTACCTCTGTTAAACACCAGGCGTCCCCGTCACCTGTCATCAATTGCTTTTCCATTATTTCTTTAGCTTCACTTTCAGCTGATGTAAAACCTTTAAAGTTGTAGATAACTGCTGGACAAAGCTGATGTTAGTAAGCATTCGATACTGATGAATGAACATTGTCTGCATAAGAATGAATTTCTAATTCTGGAGATGGAAACAATTAAGATAACATGTATATGCAAAATCACATCCTTACATTTAGCAAGGATTTATAGTGCATGGTTAATTTACATATTTTACAACATTATACAGTGGTTTAAAATTTGAGTATACAGAATTTACAAGAACTGATTTAGTTTAGGATGAACTGCAAAATATAGAACAGCTATTTGATCAATTCATTTCCAGTTTTGACTGATAGGAACCTTACACCTTTCTTCTTTATCACCAGCTTCTAACAGAGCATTTCAACTCAAACAAATCTTAAATTCCTCCATTTAAAAAATAAATAAAATTGTTATGAAGGCTTCAAAACAAAATGGAAATGAGGGCAACAGAATGGAAGCTCAAGTACATAAAACAGATAAACAACTAATGTTGAATATGTTGGATAATAATTACTAACATAATCTGGACATAAATTCAATCTGAAGGGAAGATGATACATTTCAGAGGATTCAGTCTTTAGTCTACAATTTAAATTTTCCAACAATATAGAAAAAAGGATTTCTTACTCATGAACTTTTTTTGCTTTCATTAATACAACATTAATAATTTTCACTTTATTGTAAAGCAACATGGAATTTCCAAAGCAAACTTTGGCAGATAAATAGGCTTAATACAATTCTTAGTTTAAAATATACACTACTAATTTTTTTAACCTTTTCCAATTCTAGTTGTAAAAGCAAATCATTCTATTTGATTTGGCAATATTACAGAAATCCAAAATCCAAACAGAATTTACAACTGATAACAACATTTAGAATTAAGTACATTAAATTACACTAATTCCAATCATATTGCACTTAAAACAGCAATTTAATAATATATATACATCTTCTTAAAACACATAAAAATATCATACCTTGTTGAGGAGGGCCACCAGGTGTGGGTGGGGGAACACTATGAGAGGGACGGTACGGGTACTGACTACGATCTGAAATTTTCAACAGAAAAATTGCAGTTGCACATAATAATATCATAATACATATTATACATGGAATTTAAGTCAATCAAGTTTATGTTTGAAACAGTAAGTAATTATTTTTAAATGTTTTTAACTACAAATATATTGCACATATAATAAATGAGTTCCAACCTTTAAATCTATAACATTTATTTGTTACATGCTCAGTCCTTTAAAAGAGAAAATTAAATCAGCAATGCGCTTTTACAAAAACAATTATCTTAGGTTTATGTATGATTTTTATCATATATGCCTAAAGTGACCATACAATTATTGAAAATCCTAAAATCTGTTAAGTTATTGGAACACATTACTGCAGTATAATCAGAGCACAGTATAGATTACAAATAACAAAGCAATAACTATAAGAAACATATTTAAACATGAATGATTAAGTAAATGTAATTACAATTAAGTGAACTGTAATACAGTGTAAGCAACACTTTTTCTGGGGGGGGGGACATTAGATCTTTGTACACTTCAATATTTTAATCACATGCAGGAAAGCTTACAAAAAGTTCTGTGCAACATTAACAGATATAAGCTATATAAAAATAAATTATAGAAAATATTCATATATTACAACAATTTAAAGACAGATAATCAGGAAAATGCACGAAACCTATTGCCTTATGAGAGATGACCTAGTATATCTATATACAGTTTATGAATTTTGTAACATTTGATTTATATATTATTATACGTAAATCAATTATTACAAAGTAATCTGGAATTGAAAAATCATTCTTTCTCTTACATAGTTGGAAGTTGAATAACTACAGCTAAAATATGTGCTATTTTTGGTTTAATGAAATTTTCTTATTTAATCGAAACTTAAGATATTAAAATTAGCTAGCATGTCATAAGTGAGATTTTATTCCCATAAGATTCTGCTGTTTGTTAAATATCTAGTACATAGGGGGTATAAATTTGAAATCTACAACTATTCAGTTTTTCCCCTGAATTCAATACATTTAACACAGCAATTTATTAATTGTTACAATTCCTTCAGAAGAAAATTTTTTGTCCCAACCATACACATTCTCAAACAACTGCTTTCAAATCGTCTTCATAACAGGAACCACACAAACTTTCATTTTTTGGAACAAAAAGAAGCCTCTAAAAGTAAAAGTGAAGTTGACAAATAAAAATTAAACTTAGTTTTAGAGTAAACTGCAATAGCAAAATAAATTTAATCCTTAATAATTTGCAATTTTTATTCCCTATTCATATATAAGAAGCAAATAACTTTTTAAAAAATTTAAATTCTCTCTCTCTACATATATATGTATCAGTATTATCAAGTATACTAACATATATGTAATCGTATATTTGCTTTTACATATATACCTCTCAATTTTAAATTTGTATTTGCATATGTAAAGTATTTCTTGAATCAGAAACTAAGGAACACTTTCATTCATTTGAAATCAAGAAATACACATACTAGTAAATAATTTATTACAATATAAACATTAACTTGATGATTATCAATTTACATATTATTTCAAAAGCAATATTACTGTCACATATTTCAACTTTCAGACATTCTTTTTGAATTAAATATCTGCTCATATAGCAGTGGTCTGCAATTATTATTATTTAATTACAATGAATACTATGCTGAATTATCAGGAAAGAATTTAATAATAATTTTTTTATGCATACAAAATGCTCTTTACCTGTATATGGTCCCTGAGATTGCTGTTGAGGGTAATTGCCCATATGATACTGATCTTGAACTGGACCATGCGTTTTAGAGTAATCCCCATGACGCTTGGGGCCCATACCATACATATCACGTTGATATAAATTTCCAGGTATACTACTAGGTGGAGCTACTTTATTTGGAGGTGGCATATTCTGACCATACATAGCTTGCTGAGATGAAGGATAATTCTATATCAGAAAAAAGAGGCATTAATAAGAATAATCATTAATTATACAACGCTGTAAAAATATTAAAAGAGACCTAAGCAGTTTTTAACCATACAATAATTACATAACATGCTAAGTTACTTTGATAAATTAAGAAATTGTTTAGAGATATGATTGGAAATAATATAAAATATAAGCAATGCGAGGAATTTGAATGTTCAATCATGCACCTTTTTGTGAACAATAAAGTAATAAAAAATTAAATCAAAAGGTATTCTAAAAAATTATTATACTAAAGAAAAATCTATTTAAGAAAATTGTCAGCCACTTGAAAGAAGAGAAAAATAACAAAGGACAATAAAAATTAATGAATTATACATAATTTTACAGACAATCTTTTAAAAACATGAATTTGAAAATATTATAATTTTACACCATTACAAAGCACAGTCATATGCACGAAAAATAGAAGAGATTAAAATTTTTCAAAAGCATTAGACTGAAGGAAGCTATTTTAGAAAGCTATATTCAAAGACTGCATGCATAAGTGCTGGCAACAGACTCTGTTTATATCAGGATAGCCAACATTTTAAAGAAGGGCAGGGGAACTGATAATGGTTTTGCATGATTCTTGATAAGTGAATCTGCACAACTCTAGTTTGTATGCGGTAGAGTTTTTGATATATTTTTAAGGAAATATTTTACAAACACAATGAAAAATGATTACATAAAAGGTAATTACATATTGCTTGCAGTTCTCATTGGCTAGTTGGCTTTCCTGATTTAAACACATTATAAATATAACAACACAAAGGACTGACTTTTCGAAAAGCCATGAAACAGCAGAAAGTATTGAGCTGTGTCTCTATTAATATGTATAAAATTTTTACCAACTTTTTCAGTATTTACCATAGTTTTAATATGCAACTAATGCTATCAATATTCACAACTGATAATTCACAAAATAAACAAAATTACACAAAACTGCATAAAATTACATAAAACTACTTATATAGTATGAATAAAATCTGTAACTAAAACAACAGCTTTATGTATTTATAATTAAATTAATTCAAATGCTGAAAACAGAAGGCATATGATTTAAATACTTAGATATTAACCATGGCTACTAGAATTTTTTTTTTAAAATTTCATTCTGACTTTATAATATTTAACTGATACTTGAAATGAGTTATGGCAACAGAACTGCTTCTCTCATTAAATTTTTCAAGTAGATATTTTTTGTCATTAAAAGAATTGGTCCTGTGTACAGAATATTCATTATATTAAACTTTCCTATCTTATAAGACAGTTTTGACTATTTAAAAATTATGAGCAGATTCCTCTTCTTTAAGGAATGAAATTATTCCATATAACTTGTGTAATAAACATCATACTAAGCTGCATGTAATCAATGCTTGAAATATAGATAAAATCTAAATTGAAAAAACATAAAACAATTTTTTTGGGGGTATCCGTGAATAATGACATTTTACTCTACCATTTCGGGGGAAGGTGGAGAACTAACTAACTAAGGCATACAAGCCTTTCCTAACATACGTTTTAATCATTTGGGGTGCATTATGCATATAATCAAAAACACAAAATTCTCTAGGTCTGTAAAAATGGTTCGCTCTCAAGTACATATTTTGATTTCCAAATGTTTTGTTAGTATCTCACACAGAACTTATATTTCAAAAGATGATGATTTTACTTCAATATTGTAAAATTACATGGTAATAAACCTTTATTTGGAAGCAAAGGCAACAAAGAAATTCAGTACACTATAAGTATCGATAAAAAACTTTTAATTAAGTATCGATAAAAATACACATTTATTTGGCAGCAACACCAATAAATACACTCAGTAGAACACAACAATCTTTCTTCATTCTCCTCAGATTGCCTCCCTCTTGTAAATTTTTAATATTAAAAGAATTTTCAGTTATCTTTACATAAAACAAGTGAAGTATTAGTAATTTTCTTGCATGAGAAAACACAGATTCAACATAAAAATTTAATGAACATTTTTGAAAAGCTTATAATGACACAACATTTATAAAAGTATTAATCCCTACTATTAACCCTTTCATGACGAGTGCCTCAGTCACCAACTTGCTTTCTTGGGACAGTGCTCTAACAGGATGCACTGTCTTCTGTTGACAGGCAATTCGCATTGCTAAGCCTTACTTTGAAAAATATTGAGAGGAACACTGATATAGTTGTCAGAATTAATTTTAAATCTTTATCGTTATAAAAATTTTATAAATAATAAATTCTACAAACGTTTGACATTCCTCAAATAACTATACATGGGGAAAATATCCAAATAATCAGAGATTTTATTAATAAAAATCTCTTTAATAGTAATAAAAAAAGCATGAAAAGAACAAAAGGAGAGCAATATTTCAAAAAGTAGATTAGGCTGTTTGATTATTCCCATTAAAATAACCGAACCAAAAAATTTTCATTTGCTCTGGTGTCACATCTGAAAATTTCATTGATATTGAAGAAGATTGGATAAATCTAAGATGATTTTGAGAAAAGTTCTTTTACAATGTTTATAAGATCATCAACCCATCCCACACAAAAAAACAAAAAAAAAAAATCAAAAAAAAAAAAAAAAAAAAAAAAAAAAAAAATCTTTGATAGCATTTCCAATATCAATATTTGGTTCTACTACAAAATCAAAAGTTCTCAAATCTTGAAATTTTAAAACAAAACATGTCCAATGAGGCACAATCTCGAGATGTAGACAACAAACATGTTGCGATTTCTTTATATGATAATATATTTGTATTAGAATCACTATAACTATGCCTTTCTGATTCTTTAGAAATATCGTCGCCATTAATGTCCAAAAATGACTCATTCATCATACTTGTACACTCTTCTTCCGTTAAATATCATTTTCATTTTAGCACTTGAGGTGTTATGTTTTGCTAAACAATATACGAAATATTCATCTCAAGGCTAGCCTGGTTAGAGGAATGAATAAAATGTCTAAAATCGCAGATCATGTACCCCATATTGTCAAAAACAAAAGAATTCAGATGCGCTGAGACCAGGTGTATATGTTTATGTCAGCCAGCATTATTCATTCCCATAATTCTAGCTTTCATTCTGAAACAAAATAACATACACACAAAATAAAAAATACTGCAAAGGAATGAAGGTCAGTATTCTCCAATCACCAGACACAGGGTTACATCTAGTGATAAAAAAAAAATTACTAATTAAATGTTCTACTTAAAAATTTATATGTGGTGGAGTCAGTTTAAACTACGATTCATATATGACACACCCTGCTGTGAGATAATGTTGTATAATATACCTACCTCAAAAGGATTAATAAAAATAGAGTATTTATAAATATTTTTGAAGAAATTTTATTCAATTAAAATAACTTGCAAGGTAAAATTCTAAAATAATCCTATTCAAAATATGTCTGTCATTTAATAATTATATTTAATACTTAAATATTTATTTAGTGTCATACTTACAATCCCTTTATTCCCTGATACATACTGATTGTGAATCCACACTTTGGAAATAAATATAATTACAAAAATTAAAATAATAAAAGATTTTCCAGTATTAAAACAGTTTCCCTCTTTTTGTTTTCATAATATTTTTTTTTCTTTTTGTTTTAATAATAACACAGCTCATTTTATATTAAAAAAATAATATAATAAAATAATAAATAAATAAAAGAAGAACCTTTGTGCTTCTGAAGTTGCCAATACTTAAGTTCAAAATGGCAAAAAAATTCTATAAAGAATTAGTAGCGGTAGGCTTTGTTAATAGCATTAGAATAAGTATACATAGTTCGGACAGACGCAAGGATTAAACAGCATTATGAACGCAATAGTGATTATTTGAAACCTACTTGAGTTGTTTGGTTCTTAGGTAGAAGCCTCTGAATAAGAGTCGACTGCAAACGTGACATCTGAGGCTGTGAATAAATGGGCTAACTAAGACTTTTTTTTTTACACAACTTAGATGCTATAAATGTTTATTTTCCAAATTTTCAAATTTCTAAAATGTTCACTTTCCAAAATTATTCCCACCAAAATATATATATATTATATATATATATATATACAGATATAGATATATACAGGTAATTAATGCCAAAGAATAAAATTTAGATACAAGTGCAAAATTCCAGTTAATATACAAAATTCATTGCTGCAATATTAATTTGTTAATAAAAAATATAAATAAATGAACGTAAATTAAGCATAGCTTTATTTTACATACATATAGATGCACTAAATCTTAAAGTCACAGATGTGTTTTAGAACACAGAAATTTCGTGTACTAACTCTCAAAATTCCAGTTGTGTGGGCTTTATATAATTCTAGTGTAAGGTAAATAAATACCGGCGGTCAGCCTATAAACATCGTAATGTACACAGCAAGGTTTATCACGTACTGTATTTTTTTTAACAGGCCAAGTCTAACAGAAGCATGCTATACAAATTGATACACTTAAAAAAGTAAGATATATAAGTTGGTGTAGCATACCGAACTGCTATTGTTAATTACTAGTAACTGCTAGGAGAAATATAAAATTACAGATGTGTTTTGGAACACAGAAATTCTGCATAATTATTCTCAAAATTCCAGTCGTGCGGGCTTTATAGAATACTACTATAAGGCAAATAAATACCAACAGTCAACCTACTGGTTTATACAAAATTATATTAAATACCCACAAATTATCTAATCATGAAATTATAAATGCATTAACAATTGTTCAAAAAACCCTTAGCACACATATTAGTAGATATGCTTATCCAAATTTTAAAAGTTAGTACATGAAATACATATTAACATTTATGATCTAATATTTATACAATTAGATTATTCCTTTGACCAGAACAAGAAATTAAGCACATGAAAACTTACTCAGTATAACAAACTGGAAAGGAAAATTTTTTCAATCATAGAAATCAAAAATAAAAGGTTACCTGAAATTCAGGGTTTCTGTAAGATTCAGGCTGAGCTGCAGGGTATGGAGATTGACCAGATGTTTGAGTATTAGGACCAGGATATTGAGAAGGACCTACTGGAGGACGTCCTTGGTACGAACCCATCTGCTGTGGAGGTATGTTTTCTCTTGTAGCCATTGGTTGGCTAGGATAACGATGCGACTGGTATGGTGCAGGATCCTGCTGTGGGGATGGACCTATCACAGAACTGGATGGTGCAGGAGGCCTAATCATAGGGCTCTGAGGTGCAGTTGCCTGTTCATACCTACTATTTTCAAAAATATTAATTTTATTAAATTGTATTAAAATTTACATTACAAATTATCACTTGATAAAAAAGTACAATGAGATATTCATATACCTAAAAGAATAAATCAAAAAATCACACCCAAAGAACGAATTATGTCAAAATAGTGTTTTCATCACACGTTGCTGTCACTGCAGGAGGTTTTTTTCGAATATGGTAAAGCAGAGAAGGGCTATATGCCTAAGAGGAAGGATGCTTTTGTAGAGGGCTTTCTAAGAGAACTTATGTTACCACATAGATAATTTAGGGTCACATATTCAAAAATGAGAATTAATACTTCAGGAAGCAGAAGGAATGATATAAAGGACTATTTAGAGATATTTACACCTTGTTTGTATTTTTTTATTGTTTTCTGTTATATACCATAATTTAATGTAAATAAGCTGCTTATATATTTAAAAATTTGAAATTTATCTGAAGGAATTTTCCCTCTATCTTTAAAAATTTCTAGTTTACATCGTATGTTATGCACAAGTGAAATGGTTAATACAGTATTCACTGCAACATTTTAGTCTGATACAAGCACTCAGGTTGTGCTAAGGCAATGCAACAAATTCAAACTTGCCTGAAACAAGCCTAACTACATAACTTTTCTGTTAGCAAAGCGAAAGCGATAAACCAATATGAATTGTACCTTCCTTATGTTAATTAAAAAATTAAATTTAAATGAAATGAGTTATTTGTTTTATGAAAATAAGTTGTTTTATTTTCAGAATTATTTATAATGCTGGTTTGTTGCATCATTCTCAAAATGAAAGATCTGATATTGGTGAAATTTACACATGGCCTTCTCACCTCTTGAACTTAGCTTTCGGTTATGGAGAAATACCGAGCAGCCACACTCTAGTTAAAAGGTTTAGCAAATGTAATCATCTGCAGTTTGAATGTATATGAGCATAAGAATTTCTCTTTCTATTTATCTTTAGACATAAAATAAAATAGTGCAGAAAATAAGACTAACACAGATACCGTAGCTAGTACAGAAGACAACAATTGAATGGAATAAATGTGCTAGCTTCAGACAAGGGTTACCAGCATTAAAACTATAATCTTTGATATCTGGGGTATTACTTAACAGCAATACGATTGGAAAATATTTAACTTTTACCTGTTTGGCAAAAAATTTCCACTTTATGGTGAAATGTTCGACTCTTATAGGATTTCTTTTTTAATTTCAACTTACACATAGGTTTCGAATTTTGGGTAAATTTTTTAAGAAAAAATATGCATTCGGCTTCTATTTTCAAACATACGGCATTTGTCATTCAATTCTCATGTAAAATATATTAGCATTTAACTGGACAATGGAATTTGCCTAATTTAAATTTCGAACGAAAAGAATAAAAAGACCCTTAAATAACCTCTAAGCACAACTGGATAGAAGGCAGAAACTACCATATAAGAGGTGCCTGCCCCTTCCCCAAAAGTTGCCCTATTCTGTTTTTTTTGGGGGGGAAGGGGCAGATAACTTTCTGCCTCGTTCTTAATTTTCACACACAGGTGTAAAACTTCTAAACACGGAAAAAAATTAGGCAATAAAAAATCCCACTCAAAAGTGGTATTTGTATAAATTATCTGAGATATCATCATGGTCCGTGAAATGCCATTATTTCAGTAAAAAATAAATTTTGCATCATCACACAGCTAAAACACTGGATTTCTTTATCAGATATCACAGTATAATTGCTTTCTCCATCTCTGTATTTAGTCTCATAAAACAACATTTTGCAATACTTTTGATTTCATGAAAGCCCGTCTAACATGCAATAAGAAAATATCACAAACATAATACAAATAAATAAACCACCCAATATAATGAATTGATCTGATGACAAAAATTTAAATTGTTAACCATCAATAAACTAGCTAATTTTTAATTAACAATATTTCATATATATTCATTTCCAATAGTATGCTTCATTATATACGAAATTAATTGAGTCTGGAGAAAACAAATGATTTAATTCAATGTTAAACTGATTGCAAATTATGAAGACAGATTTGAAATAATAACCCCCTTTTCAGCTTACATTGATGATCTCAAAAACATAAATCTTCTTTTAGGTAATTTAGAAATATTATTTGGTCTTGGTAGCAATTACAAATTAACAATAGAAAAAAGATTCTTGTAGCTAGTAAAATGATAAATGCTGAATGCAATACCTACATTCCCCCCTTCTTTATTTGCATACCTGATGCCAAAGCTAATAAATTCTGTCAGATAATCATCTGTTAGGTAGCAAATTAAAAACCAGCAGATTTAGTACCTATCAGACATAGAGATGCAATAATAATAATAATAATAATAAATAAATAAAAAAAGTTGCAGGTTTATGCTTGGGAGCGAAAGAAATTTTACCTCTCTTGGTCAGGATAACCGCCGACAGTCCTGTTTGGAGGATAACCACCAGGAGGTGGTGCATAAGGGTCTGGTACCATGCTTCGGTTGCTGTAACTCGGTTCTGATGATGGAGGCACCATGGTGTTAGAATACTGATCACTATAAGGTTCTTGCTGTCCAGAAGTATTGCTGTAACCGAACGATGTAGAAGGCACGCTCGGCTGGTTTCCAGAGTAAGGTGGGATGTTGCTATTAGCATTTGACTGAGAGTAAGCATAATTATCACTAGAGCTGTGCCTCTGTGAATATTGGGAACTTTGCATTTCATCACTAAAAGGATCCATTGCTCCTTCTGAACCTGAGTGATTCACCATAGATCCTGGGTGATGCATAGAATCTTGATACGAAGGATGGTGTCCAGGTCCAGGATATTCTGAACCAGGCATCATTCCTGGGTGTGGGCCTGTATTAGGTGGATAGGCTCCTGGATAAGGTGATGGATAGCCATCCATCATTGGGCCACCTTTAAGTAGAAAAGATAATGATTGACATATAATGCTTAAATATAAAATGCATAATATTGTGAAATATGGGTAATTAATATACAGATGTAGCAATATGACAACAAAAATAAATATTCTAAGCAAAAATTTCAGAAGGAAAATGTAGCAGTTGACATTCAGTAACAGCTTGGTTGCTTGGAAAGCTTGAGAAATGCAAAATATGTGAAAATTCTGAATAGCTGAGCACATATATATATATGTATATATGCTCTCTCTCTATATATATATATATATGTATGTAAGATATAACAAAATATGATACCTGCTTTAAAAAATAATTCGCGAACTCAAAATTAACATTCTAAATTTGGTGTTCTCCCCCTAAATTCATCTTTTCGCCTCTAGAAGCAATACAGCACATACAGCGATGTGCGATGCTTTCAATTACGCGGTCTATCAGTTCCATAGGAAGCAAGAGCCATTGCTCTTGCAAAGCAGTTGCAACCGCCGCAAAGATCCAAGGGGGCGGATTGAGAGCAGCTAGACGTCTCCCTAAAGCATCCCAAACATGCTCGATAGGATTCAAGTCCGGGGATCGAGCAGACCACTCCATGTGCATAATTGTTTCCTGTTGAAGATAATCATCTACGATGCGAGCTCTGTGTGCTCTTGCATTGGCGTCCTGTAACAGGAAAGCATCACCTATTGCCCCGGCATATGGGCACACATAAGCATCAAGGATGTCATCTCTATAAATCTGAGCATTCAAGGTTTTCTTTCAAAAGACATGGAGGACTGAGCATCCACCCAAAGAGATGCCACCCAAAACACAGACACTGCCTCTTCCGCATGCATCTCTTTCAGAGATGTCTGACAAATGCTAACGATTCCAGGTTCTCTCCATATCAAATAACGCCTACTATTGCTTTCAAGACTAAACCTGGACTCCTCCGTAAAGAGAACAGATCTCTATCGATCAGGCTTCCAGTGAACATATTGTCGTGCCCATTGCAAACGGTCCATCCTATGGTGTGACGTAACCAGCTAATGGCTGCTCACCTCGCATACAGACCACTTTTGCGAAATCTTCTACCCACAGCTGATGTTGACACCAACCTTCCGGTGGCTGCAGCAAGGGAGGATCTAAGAAGAGTCGGAGTAGGGGTTTTATTCCCGCATGAACATAATGTCAAATATTGGTCATCGGCTCTCATCGTAGCAGTTGGTCATCTTGGCTGAACCTCCTAGAAGCCAAATCCATGGTTTGAAATTGCATCAAAAGTCTATGAACCACAGAAGGACTCACATTTAGCCATCTGGCCACTTCTATTTGACTCTGTCCTGCCTCTAGTATCCCAATGGCTCTCCATCATAGTTCTGCAGGCAAATGATGCCTGGAGGTCATTGTTACGAATTGGCTCAGATTTCTGATGTCACTATCACAGTGAAATATGTGGTCTCGCTCTTAAACATGGACTTTTATGCTCCTCAAAGATGACGTATTCCGAGTGCAGCGCCACTAATTTGCATATTGCAGTTTTACTCAGCTGCTCTTACTTGGCAACATATTCAAATTTTACAAGGTTTGGTTTATTTTTTAGGGAGTTATCGCTATTTTTGTGATTTTTCTTTAATTTATGATAACCAGTGTATGTATAAAATCTTTTTGTATGATTAAAGCTTTATACGAAGAAAATTGATAAATAAAAAAAATGATCATAAACCTTGATACTTGTTATTAAGACATACCTGCATTTTTTGCATTCTTTTTCCTCGAATTTGATTCAAGGCTGCTAATTATAGGACCTGGATCAATGCCTCCCCTATCAAATTTACATTCAAAGGGTAAGAGATGCTTGATGTACTGCTTCCTCAGAGTATATGCCGCACTTGAAGAAGCACCAATTCCAATAAGCCCAGCAATCTCTTTCCACATTTTACCTTTCATCACCTAAATAAAACAACATTACAGCATTATTTATAAATAAACACATAAGAAGTAAATAACTAAAGGAGTCTAAAAGAAAGTGATAATGATGCAGGTTGATAATCAACATTTTGGTAAAACACAAGATAGATAAACATAGTGAATCATTTTCAAGAAACACTAAAAAGAATCACAAACTGATTTCTTTCATAAGAGAAGTCAAACATATTTATTCCCAGAAAAACGTTTTTAACTTGCTTCAGAAAATTAATAACATCTGATCAACAATGAATCTAATCTCCCACATGTTTGGATTGTCACAACCTCATTTTTGATTAATTTATGAGTATTTCAATTTAAAACAAAATTTAATAACTGCATTAGTCTCTTCTAGTTTTCAAATATATTAAGCAATATTATAATATAAACAAAACTAACACAATTTCATTACACTGATGACAGAACTATACTGAAAAGATTAAACATCATATCCAAATTCAGCAGTTAATAAGTATTCAAATAGTCCTTCAGATGTTTTCCAGACAGTAAAATTAGGAAGAAACTTAGGATAATTAGCTATCATTCATATAATTAACTTTATGTGCAGCATTTAAGTCAATCATCTACAATATTAAACACGGAATAACTGTCACTGTAAAGAATATACAGCATATCCATAGTTAAAGGAATACCAGGTGAGAATAATGCACTAATTGTTATCAATTACTGACAATATAAATGCAGTTAATCAACTAAATACCGTCTTTTTCTGAAAATAAGACATCCTCCGAAAATAAGCCCTATCGTGATTTTCGGAACTTTTTGTAAAATAAGACATCCTCCGAAAATAAGCCCTATCGTGATTTTCGGAACTTTTTGTAAAATAAGACATCCCCCGAAAATAATCCCTAGTTAAAATAATGTGACAAAAAGAATTCGTAAAAAAATGTTCTTGATTTATTAAGTAATAATATGTTTAGCTTTCCTAATACTCGTATTTCAGAAAAATGTTTCAAACAAAATATTCCGAGAAATTGATTGTTTACCTCTACAGTTCGTTTCAAATTAATTCTTGGAATTTATCTTAAAAATACAACATAAGGCAGCAGTCTACATTGAGCGACAGTGCAGGTATACAACGTTCATTCATTTCAGTCTTGTAAGTCTGATTATTTCCTCATACGTAATTTTATTTAAAAATAAAGTGAATAATTTTTAACCCCAGTTAAAATGAGTACAACGAAAAAGCTATTCCGTCGAGTACAAAAAGGGAATCGTGGAAGACTCCACGAGTGTAAATCTTGTAGCATTCTGTAAAGAGAAGATGCTGGATCTCCGTATGGTTCGTAAATGGCGTGCAGACTACGATTACCTGTGTCAACTGGTGGACCAAGGAAATGAAAAAAAAACGCAAAGTTGGATCAGGTCGGCAGCCATTTTTTTCTGAGTTGGAAGATTGCATCTGGGAATGGATTGCAGGCAGGAGAGCAATGGCTTTGGTTGTGCGCAGGGCTGATATTGAAAAATTTGCCCTTGAAACAGCAATTGAATTTGATATATCCACAGAAGAATTTAAAGCATCGTCACACTGGTTGGACAACTTCCTTAAACGATATGACATAAGGAGATCAACAACATTGTTTAAGCTGGAAGACAATGAAGTTGTTAAGCGGGCACTTGCATTTAAGCTTTTTGTTGATGGCATCGATTTTTCGAAATACCAACTCTCCAACATGATTGCTATGGATGAGACCGTGGTATTCCTAGGCCAAGGAGCTCAAACGACAGTTCACCACAAGGCTTCTTCGTCAATTTACGTTCCTTCTACCGGTTACGATAGTGCACGTGTTACCTGTATTTTGGCGATTCGTCTAGATGGCAAGAAAGTATCGCCATTTTTAATCACTAAAGGTAAAAAAGACCAGATTCAACGTGTTTCAGGAATTTATGTCATTGAAAGTGAAAAAGCCTGGTGCACCCAAGCAGTTATAAGAAAGTGGGTTGATTTTATGCTGCCACCACTGTTGAGGGGTCAGAATAGAGGTTTACTAGTTTGGGATTCAGCCAGTACTCACCGCGCTAAAGACATGAAAAACTTTCTTGCTGAGAGGAAGATTGATCAAATAATGATTCCGGCAGGAATGACTGGTTACCTCCAGACACTTGACATTGCAATAAACAAGCCATTCAAGGATCATTTGAGGATGGAAATCAATGAATATATTGAAAACAGAATGGTGAGAAATCATCGAGGTAATTTTGTAAAACCAGGCTTGCAAGAAGTTGTGAATTGGGTAAAAAATTCATGGGACAAAATAACTGATAGTGATGTTTCCAATGCACTACGAACAGGCTACTTAGGCAAGAAGTATTCATTTAACGATAGCTATATCGCAAGACATGAGAGATTCGGACCAATGATTCAACAGGAAATGGATTTGGAAGAAAATCAGAATATAATTCAGAATTTTATTTATGACGATGTTCGAGAAGAAGATGACATGACTGTAATTAAATAAATTTAAATTTCTGTATTCTGTGTAAAATAAATATTAAATAAAAATATATAAATATACTTTTATTTTTGCCCTCCCCCGAAAATAAGCCCTAGCGCGTATTTTGGATCAAAAAAGAAAGTAAGACAATGTCTTATTTTCGGAAAAAGACAGTATATATTTATGAATATAGTTATGGTCTGTTTCCAAAACCTTAAACCATCCCCTCCTAAAACATAGCCACAAGTAAATGGTATTTTCTTGATTATAATTTCAAATGACTATCCTACCTTTTTATCTGGACATTTTTCCTTAAAATATATATACTACCTTAATCATTTGGGAACATTTAGAGGCATGTGTCTGTCATGAAAAATGTTTTTTGACATATATACACAGCTTTATCCCTTCAAAGGTTAACTATATATTTAGCTCATTAATAAAACTGTTCTAAAAAAAACCCTGCCATATTTCAGTATACTAAATGATATTAAATATGTTAACACTTAAGATATGGCTTAAAATGAAAAATTTTTAGGAGACTCATTTTTGCCTAATATTTTAAAACACTGATAATTTGAAAGTATTCAAAAATTCTAACAACATATTAAAGCGCAGAACTGTTATAAGCTGTAGCGTAATTCTACTACTTGTTAATATCTTCAAATCTTTAGTTTAGTCCTTACTGTTTCAGTTACCGCCTGCAGAGGCATAGTTCGTTAATGTCGAGTTGATGCATTATAAATTTCTAAAGAGTGTAATAAAGGGTACTTCTAACCCTTCTTCTATGCAGTCACTACTCTTTCAGTTTTCACACTGCAGATAAGCAAGTAGACTCTTCGCCGGGACTCGAAACACGGACCTCTGGAATATGCAGCCAACGTGCTGACAACTACACCACGAAGGCATGCGAAGAAGGCGGGAGAAATACCTTATAACGTATTTCTCGAGTTATGGAAAGGGGGGATGATCTTCTAGCAATGGTGAAGGAAGTGCTTGGGGCAAAACAGGTTTAGAACCAATACTCTAAATTTATCTTTAATATTTTACTTTGTAAAAATATGAACAGATTAATACATGAAAATAAATTACACATAGTATGGCATTTTGAATGCATTAAACTCGGCTTACCTCAACAAAACCACCACGTTCTTTAGTTGCCAGGTACAAACGATACAAATCAAGCGGTTGCTTGCTAATCGTGGGGCACTGAGAAAGAGGAGTACCCCTTTCTTCCTGATACATGATTAATTTATCCAAAAATAACCTTCTATCAGGATCATCAGACATATCATAAAGCTTTAACATTCCATCAGGACGCTAAGGAAGATAGAAGTAATGCAATTAGATAAGCAATGGAATATTAATATACACAGACAGAAAATCCTAAATTACCCTAAATCCTCTTGAATGCACATACCTTTATTGGGTGATGATCATACGCTTGATTATTTATAACCTAAAAAAAATATTTAAAAGTAAATAAAATGAACATGTAACATTGATAAATAACTCAGTACTTTAATGTAAAACAAAAAATGTGTTACAGTACTTTTACATAATTGTCAGAACCTGAAAATCTAACAATGAATAAAAATTTATTATGCTGGAAGAGGAAAGAGAAAGCCAGAAGAGGAATGCTAACTGAA
Organism: Stegodyphus mimosarum; assembly: GCA_000611955.2. NCBI lineage: Eukaryota > Metazoa > Arthropoda > Arachnida > Araneae > Eresidae > Stegodyphus > Stegodyphus mimosarum. The sequence continues at coordinate 944,792 of KK112964.1, read as the reverse complement.
GTTTAAAAGAATGAAAAGGGGGAAGGGAAGAAGTAAAGAGAAGTCAAATTCAAGAAAAGACCAGAGACTGTCATACTAAGAGAAATTGTGCTAAAAATGAACAAATAACACGCAACGCTGCTAAATGTTATTGGGAAGATCGAGACCACATGAGACTTTCCTCCTAGTATTTTAAACTTGTGTTGCCAAACTTCTGGTTATGATATTTAATTCTACTGTGTGTTTATATGCTGTATTTCATGTCTAGCTTATTACCTAAGAACAAGCTTCCAAAGTCTTTTTGAGCACTGGAAAAAAAAAATAGGAATAAATTTTAAAAATTTAAATGTTATTAACAGACTTTCAATTACAGCTATGTTGGAGAAGAATGGAACTGTAAATAAATACATTTCATTCAACTACATAATCAGTTGGATTTATTTGATTTTGAAAACAATTAAATCATACAGGAGATTCAGGAAAACTTGGATATGAGGGGAAGTTCCACTTTTTACTGCTGTTAATTATTTTAATGATAAAGGAGTAAGGAGGCGTTTCAAGAAAAGGTGAAAGTTTTTTTTTTTTTTTCCTGACAGCATTCATTTATCTTTTCTATAAATTATTTTTTGAAAACCTCTTAAGCAAATTACATTTGAAAATTTGAATTTGGGGGAAAAAAGGGGGGAGGCTGATGAGAAAGAATTAGTTATTGTTGATTTTTTTGTACTGTATTTGGGATCTGTTACGATGTGTCCTCTGATATTGAAAATACACGCATACTTGCCAACCTACGACACTAAAAAATCAGGAGATTTATTTTCAATGACAAAAATATTTTTAAATGAGGAGAATATATTTTTTAAATAATGAATTAACTTCAAATCATTACTAATTAATACCTGAAAGTTCAGTTATTAATTCTTAAATGCAAACAGTACATTCAGCATTAATAACACCTTTTGGTGTTTTGTCGCCATAGGTTTTTTTTAAATAGAACTCATGTTGGCCTCGTTTTTTTCAATGGAACTCATGTTGGCCTTGTGTTTTTGTGTAGGAACGTGTTTGAGAACATCGGCTCGCCTACCGCACGAAATCGAAAAATCGCAACGACAAACGGTACACATCGTAAATGCATTACATTTCCTTGAGGAAATATTAGAAGGAAAGTCATCTGTGTGTGATTTTTAAAAAGTACCTGAGTATTTCAGCTTTTTGCAGGCATCACTAATACGAAATATCGTATTTTTTAAACTATTTCTCGAAACCACGTATGTTCACAGAGGTTAGCGACAAGATGAACGAAATAACAACTTCGATCTTGCTTTGTGCTTATTCGCCTAATATGTGCCAAATGACATGCAGTGGCACTCGATGTTCATTGCAGAAATGGAACATGAAGTTTTTGGACACGTGTTCTCACTCATAAAGCAGAAACGTGCCATAATTTCTCACTGATGAAAATACCTTGGTTTTCTATGTAGTCTAGAGAAAAACCAAGTGCTTTCAGACACCCCAAATCACTTTTTATATAAAATAACAAATGCAAATAACGACGTATTAAGCCAAGCTAAAAAAAAAAATCGAAAGAAAATTTAAGAATAAGAGTAAGTCGGGAGAAATATATTGTAAATTGGGTTGGCAAGAGAACGGTCAGAAATCGGGAGAGTTGGCAACTCTGTACATGTATGCAAGAGTATTCATGTTCTAAATTTTATTAACTAGAAACCTGAATATGAGAAAGATTATATAAGTGCAATAGTGGTCATGAACTTGCAAGTAATATATTCACGATGCACTGTGGTTATATGAAACCACAAATAAGAGCGAACGCTATATTATAGTCTAGTTTAAATCATAATTTACACAATGTAATCAATTCCCTACATCAAATCAAATAATAAAATATACTATAACACGACATTATAAACTGTAAAAATAAAAAAATAATTCAAAATAACCCTTCCATATAAAAGAAAATAGATTCTCAATGAAAAACTATAAGACTTGTTCCATACAATGTAACACTGCTTCAAGATTTGATACTTGATAACCGTACTTTTCCGGAAATGAAAGTAGTACAGAAACATGAAAGATGAGTTCAACCCTGTTCGGCCATGGATAATTATACAGAAACAGCCAACCAATACATTTATGATAATTTAGCTTAGATTTGATTTAAAAACACCTGAAAGGGGGCCTATAATCTGAGAAAACACACAAAGTTTGATACGGACCAGTTTTATGCTGTGCTTGATTATATCTTTCTGAAATGGAAATAAAGATACTTATGCCTGCAACCACTGTTGGAAAATGATATTAACCACATCCAAGTTCTTGTATTTCATTATGACATAACACATCCCCACAAAGCTTTTTAAAAATAAAAGGTAGGCTCCCTTTGTAAATAGCAGATACAAGAACACGCCTGAAATCCTACAGCATTTTGTGATATCACTTCTGATGCACAAAATTTTAATTTACATAGAAACAAATTTTAATTGAAATTCTATATAAATAAAATTTTAAAAAATACTACAAAAATATTGGTATACGTTATATGTTATAAAACATGAATAAACTTACCGGGCTTGCTGGTGTTCTAGGCCAACTAGGACTAGAAACACTCTCAAACTCATCATGAAATGATGACATAGATGCTGCACCAGGTGACGGCAATGTATTTGGTGTCGGAGGATGCGACATCGCAGGCTTATTATTTGGTTTTGGAGTTTCCACTCTCTCTTCAGGCAGAGAAGATGAAGCGGAGGCATTAGATGCTTGACTACCTTCATCCATGACAGGTGGCGGGGGAGGGCCTTGGGGGCCACCAAGTGTACTCCTTACTTGCTGAGATTGCATCATGTCAGGTACAGATGGGCTAGACACTGTTGTTACTGAAGGAACAGGACTGCTGATACTTTGAGTCACAGTAGTAGGTGGTATACCTTGGGGGAAAAAAAAAGTTTACATAATATGATACATTTCAAAGTTCAATTTCAAAATGGAATGAGAAATAAAAATACATTTATGGCCAATAATATATATATATTTTAAAAACCAAGGAAGGCATGACATGATGACCAAAAGGAAACTAAAACTGACCCATACTGCATATCTCATTTGTTTAATTTTGAATAAATACATGGTACACATGTAAAGGTTAAAATAAATATAAGTTCTAATCAAAACAGCTCCACAGCAGTGATTAGCTACAAATGGGCAAGATGGCTCATACTACCTAATGGCTCATACTTTTTAAAGGACCATTACTTTTTGATTTTTCAACATTCGAAAAGTAATAAATTAATAAATTTGTTCCTGAATCTATCTCTGATATTTTGTATGTACAGATTTAATTTAAAATTCTGTAAATAAATTGTGTTAATAATTGTAAAAGAATTTTACATCTTCTTTTCGAATAATATAAATATTAGAAATAAAAATTTAATCACAGCAGCATATCTTTTTTGTTGTTGATTCCAGTGCTTCACAAAGAATTTTTTTGTTTACATATATTAGCCCGCCTGCAATACAGTCGCATTGTCATCAAATGTGCAACTGCAATCTAACTATAACTAGCCTGTGCTCTTTCTCATAATCATTTCATATTTGTTTTTACTGTGTTTTTCATATTTGAGCATAAGAAAGATATTTACATATTATAAGATAAGGAGACAAAGTGACAGGGTCATTTTGGAACTATAATCCAGTAAATAAAGTACTTACTTAAAACCTTTAGGGAATTTTAGTGCTTTAGAGTCAAACTCTTGATTCCTTAGAAGATTAACACAATAAGAAGGGCAATGGAAAATATTGTCTTTTGATCAGTATGAAGAACAGGGAAGAATACCCGAGTTCTAACAAAAAAAAATTTTTGCTGCCAAGGCACAGTTGAATTCATGCAAGAGAATGGTTTAAGAACTTAGAAGGTGCATTCCAGAGCATAAAAGCAACAGCACAGTCAATACAGTGCTTCATAGTCAGCAAATGAACAAGCTCAATGAGGCTATCTACTAAACAAACTATGATATAGTGTACACAACATTCATCCTTTACACTGTCAGTTTGAGCTTATTTATTAATCAGGAGCTGAGCTGGGATGTTCTACTGAACCCACCAAATTTTCCTGATTTTGTTCTTAAAGATTATCAATTTCCTGGTCACTATAATCAGACTATGAGATATTTCAGTCGACAATGCCATCAACTGTTCAATGATGCCCACAGTCCAACATTGCCCTGCTAACAGAACAGTGTCTGAAGCTGTAAACGACAAAGCAGAATATATTGTTGACTTAGGCAATTACAATTTTGATGAAAACTAAATATTAAAACAGTTGGTGGAGAGGAAAAATCAGAAATTAGCAAACGAACATATATTTTCAATTTAAATTTTATGGTGAAGCACAGGCAAATAAATGGATATTCTTTTATAACAATGAAAAAGTTTTAAACAATGAAAAAGTTCATCAATAAGAAGCAAACTTAATAGCAAGGTTTGATTTTAGAAAATCCCTATCACAATTTGATATTTTATACAAAATTTATACACTTTAATAACCATATTATCAGCTTTAGAAATGCAGTCAACTTACCAAGAGAAGGAGCTGATGTTTGCGTGAAACCAGCAGGTACCATCGAAGCTGGCATTGGACCATCACAGCTAGAAGCATTTCCAAGTGCTCCTGAAGATGGAGGCAGAGATCCTTGATTCATGTTTAATGGCTGCGAAGAAGGTGTACTTGCTGGAGGTGGCATTGGAGTGTCTTGCCCACCGTTAGAGCCTGGAGTACCAGGTGGTACAGGACTGATTGCCGAATTATAATTATTGTATATTTTCTGTTGTAAATGTTGCCGCAGGTACATAGGTGATTGGCGCATACTACCAGAACTAGCAGCAGCAGCAATAACAGCAGCTTGAGCAGCTGCTTGTGCTCCTCCAGTAGGTGGTGGCATGCTAGCTGCTTTAGGATATTGATTAGGTGGTGGCATCATGTTGTTCATATTATAACCAGTAGAAGGTGGTCCAGTACTAGAGTACTGAGAATTATTATAGCCACCTGTGCCAGATGGACTACCATAATTTGATGGAGCAGAACTAGGATGAGTTGGCATTCGATGAGGGGGTATTGGAGATTGCGCAGGATACGAAGGACCAGGATAATTGTTCTGAGCTTGATTTCCATAACTATGCATTGACATAGAACTCGGAGGACGATGAAAACCACCTAAGGTAGAGAGGGGAAAAATTAAAATTACAAGCATTAATGTCTTTCGTAAACTGCAAAATTCCATATGTTTGTATTCACTTTAACAAAAAAAACTTATTCCAATTTTTTCATAAGTCCCATTTTTGTTATAAATAGCAATGAATTAACTTAAAATATTAATTCCAAAATGCAAAGTTTCAATGAAGTTGTTACAGTGATAGTTCTGTTCCTATATAATATGTAATGCATCAATTTCTGTATAATTATAATGCATCAAGGATCTCAACAGATTAATTGAATAAAGACTAAATTTTTTTTAATACTGTTTCATTACACAAATATCCAGTTCAAAAGAAATGCCAGAAAATATTTAATGCAGAGTATTTATACCCTAAAAATAACACTAACAAGCATTGAATATTTTAACTCATCTCCCTCTATACATACAATACAAAGTCTGAGATCCGGAATGATCTAAAACCTGGACCTCAAAAGCCACCAACCATTTTTTTTTGGTATGCTTTACGCATGCATATTTGATCCCCCCTCCAAATAATAAAACGTGTGGAGAGCCCTGATTCTTAAGTGCCCAAATGAGGGCACTAAAGAAACTACCACGTTATTGAAGAAGCAATCATTTCAGCATATATTTGTGTGATCAATAATTTGACTCTGTAGTTGTGTATCTGCTTGGCATACATCTCAAGCCGAAACATACTATGAAGAAATATCATTGATTTTACACCTACTAACATTTTAAATCCCTTTCAAGACTCAGATAAACTTTAAGTACCTCAACTTAGTGAATCATTATTTATTATATTTTGTTTTCAGCACCCCATGTTTATCCAACACATGACAACTTGAGTCATGACTCATGCAGGGATGCCTAAAAAAAAAATTTTTTTTTTTTCCTATTAGTAACTGAACAACAAACAGTATGGCAACCTTTTATGTTGACATGACACTTAGCATTGATTACAGATTTAAGTTAAATGTCCTAAGAAATGTTGGTGAAGAAAAATTTAACAAAAATTTCTTTCCATATGGTAAAAACAGATTTTTTTTTAATGATACCTATAAGCAGAACTTAAGAGAGATGCTTGGTAGCAGAATTTAGGACCCGCAGAGACTGCATCAAACTGTGACATAGCTAGTGCCGGCCCTCGAAGCTTTAAGTATATGTGGTATTTATTTTTTCAAGACTCAGATAAACCTTCAGACATGCAAGAAATAGACAAAGTATAATAAAAAACTAATACAATTCAGGCTTAAATATCTACATGTGCAATAGACAAAATTAGCTAAATAACTTGTCTTTCATCACCAATCGTATCAAATATAGTCAATAATGTATAGCGGATGCTATTGAACTAAGCTAAAGTTTACTGATTCCGAGGAATTTCAGTTAATATAGCAGACTGCGAACTTCCTTAACTTTTTCATTTGATCCAGCTTATTATTATTATAATTTTATGAAAATTAAATTTCGAACTTTCTATTATGTCGAATAGAGTTTCAAATTCTGGAGTTGCAACAGGATCCACAAAGCATGTTGCATACTTCTTTAGAATGTTTTGAAATCCATTAAAGAAAAAGTGGAACCGCTACAAAAAATGGATAAAAGCATATCTGTCTCAAAATTATGCGAAGCGTATGGCATTGGAAAGACAACTGTACATGACATAAGAAAAAAGAAAAGGAACTTCTTGAATTTTTTGTGGATTCCGACATCCCACTTTGCAATGAATAACAGAAAATTGTTCATTATGCTAAAAGTGACGATCATGACAAAGTGACGATTGAATGGGTCAGACAATGTCCCATTCTCCAGAACCCATTTACAATTAATAAAACTGGTCTTTTCTAGCAAAATGTACCAAGAAATACCTTAGCAAGCTCTACAGAAAAGGCTCCAACTGGTGTCAAAGATTTGAAAGTGAAACAAACAATTTTAGCATGCGCAAATGCTGCAGGAAAGCACAAGTGCAAATTTTTCATAATCGGAAAAAATACACTACCCCAAGCAGTTAAAGGAGTAACGATTTTCCCCATTATATATCATGCAAATAAAACTCGTCATCGAGCATTTATACGAGTACACATTTTCCGCGTTGTATATCGTGCTAATAAAAGAGCATGCATGACATAAGTGTTAATGAATGATTGGTTTGGAAATCATTTCATACATGAGGCTCAGCAACATTTGAATTCGGTTGGTTTACCTGACGACGCAAAAGTTGTCTTGATTTTAGACAACTGTACAGCTCATACTTCACTAATGAAAGATGATGTATCCATATTGTTCTTTCCTCCAAACTGCATGCCTATCATTTAGCCTGTGGATATCGGAATAGTGCGTATGCAGAAATGAAAATATAAAGTAGCATATTTAAAGTCCATGTTAAATATCTTGAATAATGGCAAGACTATTTAAGAATTTTTCAAATATTTTTGTATAAAATTTTCTGCGTGGAGTATCGCAAGACCGTGGGGGGGGGGGTAGCTCCAGATACTTAAAAAAAATTTTTTTTGCTTGGCATAATTTATGGGCATCTACTGTATTTCACGATGAAGACTATAAACTACAGACTTGAAAGTTTTGGGATACCGCACACCAAAGGTGAAATTTTCCAGTTAATGCATTTTGTAAAGAAATGTAGAGAAGTAGTAATAAATGAAGATGATATAACAGGAATTTTCATTGTGATGACAATGCCCCAATCATCAGTCAATTAACAATTGGCGAAATATGTAGTACGGTTGTGGATCCAGAAAATACCTCCAGTGATATAGTGTGGATAGTGAGGAAAATGACAGAAGTTATTGAAAATGGAAAAATTTCGACTGACGAATTAGTCAGAACTGCACAAAAAACGAAACAACTTAAACAACTTACGTTGAAAGAAATGTTTAATAAAATAAACAAATAAATACTAAGGTTTTTTTTTTTTTTTTTAAATTTTGACACCCTTCAGTTCATAAATGCTTCATTATTTCATAAATCACAATTTCATATTTTTAATTTTATAATTTCTAGATGCCATCTTACTAGATTTAAACTGATAATCTAATATCTCGAAAAATCCCAAATCCGGGATCGCTGAAGTCCCGACAAGTCCAGATCTCAGACTTTGTGTATATGAATGTATATGTAGTTCTTTTAAAAATCTTATAAAAAATTATGCAGTTAAAGTCAAGTTTATATCAAAATAAATTATCTGAAGTCTATAGGTAAAAAGCAGCCCCAGGTCATAGTTCCAAAAAGCCTGGAATGTATGAAACCACTCTTCCTTTAAATCTAATACACAGATCAGATATTATTCAAGTTGAAATGATCTTGGTCAAAGCAAAAAACAATTAAAAACAACATTACAGTTATTCTACAACTTACAGAATATACTTAAAAAAAGGAGGGAGGAAGAGAAAAGACATGAAAATTTAAAACATACCTAATGATTTAATTGATGCTGTAAGGTATTTTCTCTTTCCTTATCATCTGTCTTCACAATGTAACTGGAAGCACATCCTGCTAGCAGTCTGGATATCCAGAGTTCAAATCCCATTTACTAGCTGAACATGCTTCGAATTACAGGATGAAGGATCAGAGTAAGGACGGAAAAAATACTTTACAATATAACAACATACAGTTAATAACACTGATTTGCTTTAATGCTGGCAAATTGAAGTATAGAAACTATTGCAAAATAATGAGGCTGAATTACAGCATAAGTTACAATCTGATATGAATGAATTCACCAAAGTTAAGAGCAGAAAACTGAATGCTGGGGTATGTTCCACTTACCATAATACTTTTTCCTCAAACCAGGACAGTTTTGATAAAAGTACTCACAACAGAAAAAGCCTACTAGGATAATTACCTATGACTGAAAAGGTTAAATAAAGAAACTTAACAAAAAAAACAAGTTAAAAGCAACTTTTAATAACTCATCACCTTATCATACCTTTTTATTAAAAAGCTATTAATATTGCTTTAAAAATTCTGTTATTTTCAATGTATTGAAAAATTCACTGAAACTCATTTCATTGTAACTTTTCTACCGCAGTAGAACTTTTATGGTTGATTCAGCCATTCAGCCTCTTTCTTCAGAGCATACGATGTTCATTAGGGTATAGCCTCCCAAAAATTACATAATTAATTGATTAATATATAATTCACGAATTCTTTCAAAATGCTTCTACTTTATCTTCAAGGCCTGCAATTGAAATTTTGCAATTTTTTAATGGTCTAGTAAAGCCATGAAATTTCCAAAAATTCTTGGATGAAAAGGAACTACAGAAGTTATGCATCAACTAATGTATCAATCATGAATTTTTCAAAATTTTTTTATTTCATCTCCATTTCTCACAAGAGACTTGAAATTTGCATTTTTCACATTAAATTTCCATATTATAGCAATATATTTCAGTATCCCCCCTCTCATAGTAACACTAGAGTTTCAGCAGCAAGATATTAAAGCATTATGCGAAGTATTGTAAACACTCTTCTCCTCTTAAACTAATAAAACTGTAAAAAGTTTTGCATGTGACATATGCAAAATATTTTACAGTTTTATTAACCCACTTTGTGTACAAAGAAATTATTATTCATTTAAAAAATAAATCATATTTTAATTTTGCACCATAAGATATATATGATTCTAATGTTTTTTATAACATTGAAGCTGTTTTGTAAGAACCAAGCTGGCAATCTACCAAACAATGGATAAGGATAATTTTGGACCACCAAGAAAGCCATGCTGATTTTTTTGAATGATGAAAAACCTTGATTTATTTCAACTTAGAGCAACTGACGGAGATAGAACCAGAGTGAATACAGGAAATTCAAGGGTGTCATTTTTTATTACATAAAGAATTTGGAAGGTCTTTGGCAGTGGGTGATAATGATAGCTTTACTATAATGAGCAACCATTAAGGTACATGATGAATCATCTGGATTGACCAACAATGGGACTTCATCGATTTATGAACCTAAAGGTAATTGGTCAATTGACAGCATATCCGAGTGGTTGATTTTTCAACCAACTGACAGAAATTTGCCAGCCATAGGAGATAACGATGATGTAAATCTCAGAAAAAAATCTAAAATATCTGTAGGATTTAAGGTCAGCTGTTCCTTCAGGTAAGTGCCTACAAATTTAGCAGTGCGAAATCCTGGGAATTTTCTAATGCAACACTGCTTTCCGAGTCCTTCAAGTTTGTATAAGCAGCACTAACCATTTTTTATCATGAGAGTAAATGCACCAATGTGATTTTACATTAATGCAATTCACCTATTAAATCTGCTTTCATTAATTTATGGTGTAGTCTTCGTTCTCTCATTACTTCAGTGATGCAGTGTTATATGACCATCACAGTGAAGGTCAATGTGAACTGTTATATTCAGCAAAATGGTTATGCTGCACATTTGAAGAATCTGCTGGTAACTGCACTTGCAGATGAACAGAAATACATTCGAATATTAAGTGTGTGAAGAATTTTTTCTACAAAGTCATGATCAAAGGAGCCACCCCTGCCAGTATGCAAATTCAAGATCCAGCAATCAATGCCAACGCGCAACACTACGTTGACATTATCAACTGGCAGCATTGTGAAGTTACAGAGTCGGCTCTTACATCCTATCTATTGAGGAAA
>KK112964.1:889610-930235 GCA_000611955.2 Stegodyphus mimosarum | reverse complement strand
CAGGAAAGAAATAATTTATGAATCTTAAAAATCGAAGCTTTCACCTATCACCTTGATATTTCTCGAAATTTTCCTAAAAAAAATCTTGCACTAAAAGCCACATTATACATTTACTACAAAATATCAAATAATATGTTCAGCCCACGTGAAAATCATATCAGCTACATTGATTAACTTGCCATTATACTAAATAATTTCTTCCACTGAATATAGCAATTATGATGCTAGTCAATCTAAGACTATAAATTAAGAAGCAGACATCTTCAGAAAACTACCAATATTGTTATTGAAAATACACAGTCCAGTCACATTAATGTGACCATCTGTCAAAAGCCAGAATAACCACCTTTCGCAGAGCGGACTGCTGCGAGACGTGCAGGAAGAGAGTCACATAGGTCCCTGAAGGTGTTCTCTGGGATGTTGAGCCATGCCGACTCTAATGCCGTGGCCAGCTGCGCTAGATTACGCGGTTGAGGATCCATGGCGCGAACAACTCGATCGAGATGGTCCCACATATGCTCGATTGGGTTTAAGTCAGGTGAGTTTGCTGGCCAGGGGAGGACGGTAAACTCATCCTGGTGCTCTTCGAACCACGCACGTACACTGGCAGCTGTATGGCACCTCGCATTGTCCTGCTGGAAGATGCCATCATCCTGAGGAAAAACAATGCGCATGTAGGGGTGAACATGGTCCGCAAGGACAGATGCGTACTTGTATTGATCCATTGTGCCTTCCACAATGATCAGTGAACCTAGAGAATGCCAGGAAAACATTCCCCAGACCATAATGCTCCCGCCTCCAGCTTGGACCGTTCCGGCAATGGTTGCAGGGTGGTTCCTTTCAGAGGTTTCACGCCTTATACGCCAACGTCCATCTGTCCGATGGAGCATAAAACGCGATTCATCCGAAAACGCAACCTGTCGCCACTCAGTGGACGTCCAGCTGCTGTACTGGCGTGCAAATTCTAGCCTTCGCCGTCGATGAACAGCAGTCAGCATAGGTGCACGAACCAGGCGTCTGCTTCGGAGGCCCAGACGCAGCAATGTTCGCTGAATAGTACTTTGGGAGACACTTTTGGTAGCCCCTTGGTTCATTTTGGTGGTCAGTTGCTCAACGGTAGCCCGTCTATCTGCCCGAACGCATCTCCGCAACCGTCGTTCGCCTCTGTCATCTATGGCCCGTGGTGCACCACATTTGCCACGTCGCTGATTTTGGACAGTCCCATTTTGCCATGCACGGTACACTTTTACCACGGCGGCACGCGAACAGTTCACAAACTCAGCCGTTTCGGAAATGCTTCCACCCTTGGCCCGAAAGCCAATGATCATGCCCTTTTGGAAGTCGGATAAATCGCTTCGTTTCTGCATTACGCCAACGATTGAAATGTTTTCCGAAGCCCTCACACACCCTTTATATACGCTCAACTGCACTGTCCTGCCACCTGCCTTCTGTGATTGGTTATTTAACTCTGACATGGAAAGTACGTGGTGGTCACATTAATGTGACTGGACTGTGTATGTAGCTATTAGATTAAATTTTGTGCTGCTAGATAAATACTTATCCTTTTACAATGTTAACACAAAACAGAACAAAGGCTACTTTTTCTATCTCTTATACCACATTTGAACTCTCAAATAATTTCTGTGACTAAGAAAGACACCTTTTGGTACTAAATACATTTCTGATGAAAAGTTTTGTCTTAAATTTGTCACTCATTGTTTTTCTTATTACAGTGAAAATCCTTGGTTAGAACAGAAAAGCAAAAAGCAGAACAAAAGGTTGGGAATACCTAATAATGAAGTTGATCACAAATCAATCCATAAATGAAATATAAATCACTATTATAGAATTTGTAATTTAAAAAAACTGGCATTTTTGACTATTCCAGCAAACAAGTATTTTTTTGCACAATTATCAAAATTATGGCATATTTGAGGAGTAAGCTTATAAAAATGGGTAAATTTAATGCAGAACAAGCACAAAGCCACTATTGGTTTTTGATCATTAAAGCCGGTATATCATTAACTCACTTTAATTGAAATTTTCCAAAAACTGATTGCTGGTGCGCTACCTGAATTTATTCCAAATGCCCTTTACACACAAAAGAAGAAGCATGAAATAGACTTAAGTACAATGTTGTCTCATATGTGGTTTTTATTATAATATTGGCAACATGTATTACTTTAAGCACCTGTTTAGAGTACTGTTTATGACAAAATATTGCTTTGTCTGGGAAGTAAGCAGTTACTACAGTAATGGCTCATAATATTTCGAATTTGAATTTTTTTTGGGGGGGGAGGAGATATTGGTAGAAGTAAAAATTTACCATCTGTCCTGGAAGCTTATGTCTTCTCAATTGCTTATTTACTTTTAATTACATTTATTTCCCTTATTTTATTTTTACTTAAAATCCATTGAATTCCTTAAACTTTTTGTTGCTCCAATTGTCGATGAATTAAAAAACTCTTGACTGATTGCCTCGTATTTCACGAACACATCCCAGATTATTTTAAGGAAAAATTTACAAACATACTTTGCTAAAATAATTACAATACAAGCCTTGGCATAACCGTAAATTATCTTCGCTTCAAAACAGCAATAGTTTTTTTGCAAATGATCATATGAAAACAAATACAGGAATGCATTTTTCTCTTATCAGGACCACATTCAGAAATGCATGTATGTATCTGTGTGTCTACATACACATACAAACACAGCAGGCACTAAGCCTTTTTGCCTCCAACTCTGTGCGAGTTTTAACTTCTGTTGCCTGGTGTAACGGCACCGCTTTCACTGGTGCTGGTATCAGTCCTACATACATATATACATATATTTCTGAGTCCGGTCTCAATAACAGAAAAGTCCTTAAAAGAATATCTGTAACTTAAAAACTAGCAGTTTTCAAGATCACGCAGATGATCATTAAATTACATTAAAAATAGTAAACAATTATAAATAAATTTGATCTGATTCAGTGGTTAAGAAGTAAACAAATATATAAACCTTGTGCTGTCATGGGAGGTTGGGGCATTTGCACTTGTCCACTGTTGTCAGACTGATTGGAGGATGGTCTCGGGGGCATGGGAATGTTTGGTTGTTGACCTATAAACAGAATAACAGCAATATAAGATTTAATTAAAGAAATATTAAAATAGGATAAGCATAACATATGCCATTAAAATTTGATAATATGTACTTAATGTTTGTAAAAGCAAAGATTAATGTAATTGAAATAATTTCAGATTAAACAGTTTTTGAAATGAGGCTGTAGTAATTTCACAGAGCATCAAAAACAATATCACACATGCTCAATGGATACCAATATTTAGGTGCAGAATATTCGAACGATTTTTAATGACAGTTTAATAACATACCTGCATTACGTACAACTTACTAACAGAAAATGATAGCTTCAACAAAAGGTCTCAAAGTTTTTATATTTTTTATCTTTTTTATATCAAGGTCTTATATTTTTTTAAATAAATGTACCTAATAATTCTTCCATTTGAGTTTAAGAAAGGAAATTTAAAGGCTGTGATGTTAATTATTTAGCTTCATATATTTCCAAATGACCACTCTAGATGCAATGTATCAAATAGTGTCAAGTCAAACATTAGAGTTGTGTCATTTTTATATACAACTTGAGGTAGTTATGAATAAAAATTAAATTTTCTTAACTTCAAAACTTTAGTAAATACAGTTTAATAGCCAAGTGGCATTAATAATAATTGTAATAATAATAATAAAAAAATAATTTATGAGCTAGTTATAAAATTAATTTCTATAAAAGTTATAAGTCCAGATTAATCAGGAGTTTCTGTAAGCTGTTTCTTTTAACTTATAGATAATAACATTTTGAAGTCATTTATTTAGCTTAAAAATTTTACTTAATTTTCTTTCCATCCCCTCAAATTGATTAAAACTTCATTTTAATTTTGAAATAAAAAATATAATTAATTTCGAAGCTAAACATTCAGATATATATGAAACTTTAACACATTCTTAGGAAACTGATGCGACCTGAAAACTGGCAAGCTACATAAATAGACAGCGCATTGTACCCAGTTTGCAAAATGCATACAATCAGTTCCTCCGGCGAAAGCAATGCACCCGTAGAAAGAAATCGATAACCATTAATTGCCCTTTATGCACACAGACGGGCGAGATCACCCTACCCTCCACAGTCCTCCCCCATTCAAGGTCAATGCCATCAATAGCATCAGCTGACAAGAGCAGAAAACGAGGTCAGTCAGAAAGAAAGAGAGAAAGTGGGAAAAGCAGAAAAGATAAGGTGGAATGTGAAGGGGGGGGAGGCCTGGAATTTCCCATTTAATGACATCAACGGTGGATGAGCTCACGTGACCTGAAAAGGCTGCGATTTCCGCAAACAATGTCAATCACGTTAAAAGTGCTTAGGTCGTTTAACCCTACAGTGAAGGTCATTGAATATAAAAGCACACATAAGAAATGCAAAGTAAATTCATTTGCTACCAGACGAAATTTAATTCACTTTCCAAAACATAATTGCTTTTCATACAACCCAACTTAGAAAATAATTATTCAAATGGCAAACAAGACTTAATGCGTACCTAAAATTTCACAAAACATTTTTCTACACTCTGACATTAAGTCGAAATATACAGCGGATTATTTATTTACAAAGAATTACAAACTTTAAAGACATTAAAATACTAGCTAGAATAAAACATGCTAAAATCAACAAATTAATATTGACACTAGGTGAAACTTGATGCCAGCAGTTAAGAAACAAATATTTAAAATATAACAGTATTCTTAAATAAATTCATTTCTTTTAAAAAAAATATTGCAATATATAGCAAACACGAGAATACACATTTAGATATAACATACATCATGCAATAAAAGAAACAGCTAGGACTGCCACATAATAATGGTGAAAGTTAACTTTTAATCCTCCATTTCGTACATCAGTTATGAAAAACTAGAAAAATTTATTAAGGAGCATAAAATATTTATCCAAAACTGCAGTTAAACTTAAATTGAACTTATTTTATATGCTTTATAACTTTATTTAAGCAACGGAAAATAGCGCTTTCAATCGCTCAGATTCTTTAAATAATGTTACTACGTAAGACAAAAGTTTTATGCGTCAAAGAACCTGGCAATAGTTTTCGATTAATGCGGTAGCAGCGTGCAACCTACGAGAACTTTTCGCGAAACGAGAAGTAAAAACTGGAATAGCTAGAGTGCAGATAATAAAAAAAGTCAAACTGATATTTGCGCAATTTTTCAACACAAAGATTAATTACGATTTTTATGAAGTGCAGCGTTCAGTAACGTTTTGGAATGGTGCACAAAACTCATGCTGTGTGTTTCGACGATATGCAACACTTTCTGTAAAACACACACTTAATACAGTAATACACGTCAGGCAAACGAAAGACGTATCTATATGACGAATAACAGGAAGTGCATGCCACCTATGGATGGATGCTCTTTTTAAGAACTATCGTAAAACTTCGATCATGTGAAATTTTCGGAAAGCCGAAAAAAAAAAAAAAATTTCAATAACGGCTTGCTGAGGAAATAAGCATTATTTATTTTCTTTGAAATGGCCATACGCCGTCTAATCTTCCAGCAGAACTACATGATTTCACTACCATTTCACTTACATTAAAAAAGAACTTATAGACATAGGCTAAAAATAAATACATAAAAAAATAACGTTATGTTTAATCATGTTTTAATATTTCTTAGGTTCAAAATAATTTTTTTAAAGGTGTTAAAATTCTTGTTGACTTGAATTTTCGATCACTCACACTCTTTTTTTTGTTAAATAGTATTTCTTGAGTTCTGGGCTTACAGAAATTCGATTATATATAATTGTAATATGAAGTTAAAATAAAGGAGAAATTACATGAAAAATTTAAAAGAAAAATGGATTAATTAATTAAAAAACTACTTTTGCTTTTAAAATTAAAACAAAATATTAATGGAAGAAGTCAGAAAACTGTTATTATCGATTATGTCTTTAACAATACAAAAATAAATGAATTAAAAAAAATTATATATATATATTTTTTTTCAGATAACAAAGTTTCAGCATTATTAATTAAAAATTTAATTTTCTCCATTCATTTAAATCTCTACATAGAACTCCAGATTTCAAACAAAAAACTATGAGTTATACAGAATAAATGGAATAGATTTAAAATGAGACAGATTCAACCTTACATCGACAGACATTAGTTCTAAATAGAAATTATTTACTTCATTGGCATCTAAAAAGGTTTCTTCTTCAGGAAAGCAAGAATGGAACAAAACAAGGAGGAGGAGGGGAGGGGCAGAAGGACAAATGAACAAGGGAGGATAAGACATTAAAAGAAATATAAATATTAAGAATCTGCTAGGGATTTGGAGAAATAACTGTATCATAATTAGTCATCAACAGTTTTGGTAAATGTGTACTGCTGTAGAAATAATCTAGTTGATCAACTGACATGTTTCCAGAACAATGTTAAAAATTACCTTAATATTGAAAAGACTCTTTTGGATAACTAACTTATGGAGAATGTAACCCGTTAATTGCCAGATTATTATTATTTTAAAATATTCTATTTATATAAACATGCATAGACTATTCAATGTTACAAAATAGAATATATATATATATATATATTGCTTCTGCATAATATTTTTATGAATGCCATGGAATAGCACATTCAACATGTAACCTAATTCACACATTGCCTAAAAAGGGTTTTTTTTTTTAAAAATCAAACTGCATTTTTCTTTGCTTTCCATCTAATGTCCTGTCTAAATAATACACTTCAGGATTTTTCTTACATCTGGCATTCTTTTCTGTAAGCTTAGATTGCATAATAGTCTTCCACTATTTTTTTGAGTCAGAGAGTGTTAATAGAACCTTGCAACTTCTCTGAAATTTAACAGTGGTATTTTTTCATGACCAGTGCAGTATACTGTATGATCAGTAACTAGAGCTAATCTGTAGCACTGGTAAAAACAAGAAATTACCACTTCTACCTCTAATTTTTATTCTATATTTTTGTACATTCCAGTCAAGTCTGCTCATCACCACCCTGTTTCTACTGAAATTTGCAATGGCATTAGGAATTAACACTTTTTCCTCAGTTCTAAGTCATCTTTGCACAAGTCCCAAAGTTAAAACTTCCTATTTTCTGCAGTGGCCTAGGTGATAATATTGTTTTTTCCTGTTTCTGTAAGAAACAAACATTTAAGGTTACTGATCAACTCAGGTGCATTTCTTCTAGCTTTATACTTTGAAAATATAAAAATTTTTCATGCATTCTCGTAGTTCATTTTTCCTTGGCTAATGAAAATTTTCACTTTTAAAATATAGCAGATTTTCAACACTTACTGATCTGCGCATATACACTTCTTCACATTTCAAGTGAAAATTTTTGCTTTTAAATTACAGTGGTTACTCATTGCAAGTATTTATCATACTTACTATTTTCAATAAAAAGAAAGCTATACTTTCTTTACAGCTGCACCAGATGGTATAGCGGTTAGTGAAACCTATTGTGGTACCGAAGGGCTGGATTCGAATCCCAGAGAAGACATGGTTGCAACTGTTCATCCCTTCATAAAAGGCAATGGTGGTCACCTATTAGGTACCTCCACACTAAAACAGCCACCACTTCGGGCCTCAGGAGTGGCCAATACTAAATAGGTAAGTGCCTGCCATTGGGGGGGGGGGAACTTTCCTTACAAGAAAAGATATTTTAAAAAAAGAAAGAATTTGTAAAAATGGCCATAAATATGCAATTATATGTTGGAAATAAAAAGTCATTTGGTGATGCAATGTAAGCAGCTAAAAAAGGAAGAAAGGTCTTCTTTCTGAGAATTGGTTTAGTATCTTTTCAAACAAATGCAAATATCCTTTCTTGCTTCATTTTTATTGTTGATTTATTTTATCTTTATTGTTATTTATTTCATTGTTGGAGGGAGAAACTCATTTGGAACAAACAGTTAAAACAGGGGAAAACAAGCAGCCATAATTAGGAGGGAAATCTGCTCCAAATTTATGACAAAACATTCAAACAAGAAAATATGAGGAACTAACAAAGTTGTGGAAACTGATGAATCCTTCTTCATAAAATGGAAGAATAACGCAGGCAGAGTACTGCTGCAACAGTGAATACCAGGCAGCATTTGCCTTGACGACAATGAGAGTTTCTCAGTACGAGTACCTAACAGAAATGTGAAAACATTTAAATTTAAGAACATTCAAGAATGCGTGCAAGAGGGATTGTTGATATTATACAGACAAAAATGTATACTAAATGAATTAATGTTTTAAAATTTATCATTTCTTTTGAAAATAACAGGCATAATGAAAAAACACAACACTCTGCAGTTTTCGAAAACCAGTTATACTGTTAACTGTTTATCGCACATATGGAAATCAGTAACCCTTTACTTCTTGCGTATGCAGATATGCACCGAATCAATATTCTTGCCACGGTTGTTCCCTCCAGAAGACAAGTACCAACTTCCAAACGATTTGATAACATTTTAACAATGCTATTACCATTTCAAACAAGGCCAAATATTCCATTTATTTTATTATACCTATAATCGAAAGCTCAACGAAATTCTTTCTTTATTTTGTTATCTCGAACACGTGAGAATGTTTGTTGGCAGGCCATAGCTTCAGTTGCAAGTGTTCGCAGTAGCGAAAAGGAAGTTGTGTTGTGCAGTTGTTGTAGGAAATGTATCTCTTGATTCAGCAAAAAGTATTCATAGTTGAGCATTACATCTGCTCATATGACAACGGTCGTAAAAGTGGGCCGTGTTTCATTGAAGATCAGGAAGGCAATTCTCTTACTGTCACCTAAGAACGCTACGGGGGTTTGGCGATCGAGCTATTGAGAATATCCTGTTGTGCAAGGAAAAATTCAGATGACTAGACAATGGTATCAACAAGACAAGGCGACCAGCCATACCACTCAAGAATCTCTAGCCACGTTGCAGGAAAACCTTCCAGGAAGAATCATTTTACGTTTCCACATGCTACTACTGACTTCCCATTCCCCTGATCTTACATCACCTGATGCCCTTGTGTGGAATGTTAAAGAAGAGTGTGCTCAATTGTGAAGACGACAGTGTGGCTTAACTGTGCCAGGATTACATGAGCAAATCATCTCCATTTGGAGGAGTTTGCAGCAACCTTTGGTCCAAAATATGTTTCAGAATCTGCATGAACAATATGAATACTGTCTACAGCGAGGCAGTGCATACTTTGAACACTTACATTTCCCATACCGTGGTAAATTAACAAGCTAATATTGTGTGTATGTTAATTTCTTTCAGGAAGAATAAACTCACAGATGATAATAATGTAATTTTATTCATCTTTTTATTTCAGTACTGTATATTTTGGCCCTATTGTATTCCACCCTTCTAGTTGCAAGTATATTTCTAGCTTTTAGATTTTTCATCAAATTATAACTTGCGAAAAAAACTATTGGAATAAAAGCAATACTAGTCTGGTTTGTCTGTGGTTGCTATCTTGTTCAATACAGATGACATACTTAACCTATATATGTATCATTTTTTGAATTATTAGTTACGTGACCTTCATAGTTTTCAGCATTATAGCAATACCCTGTCACATCACAACACACTGTCCATTGTTTGAAACCAAAGTGATTGGGCTTGCCTTTATTCTAACGATAAATAATAATAATCTAATAAATTTCTCTCCTTTTGTAAATATTTTGCATTTTTATATGGGTTCGTGCGATTTGGAGTGACCGATGACAACACTTGATAAAGAATCAGATACAATTTTAGCCAGTATTACTCAGGACAGCTCCAAAATCACACTTACAGTTGTGGAAAAACTACTATAAAAACGTGGAAACAATCAGCAATCCAGTCTTCAGGCTATAAGGATGAAGACAGCTTCACAGCAAAGCACCAGAGTTCAGCTCCTGAGAATCCAGGCTATAATGCTGAAGACAGCTTCATGGCAAAGCACTAGAGCTTGACTCTGTTCATCGTTCTCGGAACTCAAAGTATTTTCGAGACTCTTCATGCTACAACTCATGATGCACTTGACGATACATTTGATAGATTCGATGATGCACTCACTAGACTCGTGATACTCTCGACGATCAACTCATTAGATGAGGCACCGACTGATTGCTACTCCGCGTGCAGGCTGGGTTTATATAGCTTTTGGGCTGCCTTTGAGAATATTCTGATCCAAACCAGTAAGAATTCGTTCTAGAAGGTTCTCCATCCGTCTATGGCACATCACCAATTTAGTCACTAAATGGTCGATTTCTCGCCTTACCACAGCTGGGCATTTTGTAACACCTAAAGGTTGTATCACACACAGAAAACATTTTGAAAGAATATCACTTTGGGGTAACCATGTAAAGGGGAAACTGGTTCTCTCTTATGATGATTCAATACTGATAGTTGATTGGTTGAAAATGAACAACTTAAACAATTATTTTTTTGTGAAAGGAAGGGAAAAAATCAGGCACCTAGGCATTCTAGTTGATTAATATATCCAGCTATATTAAGAACTGTTTAAGTTGCATGTTTATGGCATTTTCCTTCATTAATATTTTTATCAAATTTTCAAAATATCTTAAAAAATAGATATAAAGAAAGCAAACAATTTACAAACACAAACCCTTAAACACAGGTTAAAGAATATGAAGACACTGACAAGCCTTTCCGAATACTGCTGACTACTAAATGGCACTTCTTACAGCAGGTGGCTGACTGTTTTTACCTCCTGCCAACCAAGTAAGGAATGCAGTATGGGATTCCTTCTTGAAGGGATGCAATATTTTCTGCTGAAAAATTCCATAGTGAATTTTTAGTGAATAAACGCGAATTAGGGTTCCCATAGCACATTTTTAAGGTGACGTCTGTCTGCTTGCATTTAAATGATGATTTTTCATCCATGATAACTCTTACATAAACCTCCAAAAAGCTCCATTTTCCGTACCTTAAGTTATCTGCACTCATATAAATAATTAATTAGATTTTGAGTAAAACTGGTGCACTGGAAATGGTACTTTAGAGTAAGTAGTGTTTAATTAACATTCAGCCATAAACAATTTAGATTTTATTTACAAATGATAACTAGAAGTGGTAGTTTCCTTAAAGCTCATTGCTATTTCAAGTTCTCACATGGAATTGGCAGGCCATCATGTGCTGGCTACATCAGATTTTTTTAATGTACATACTTGCCTATATATGTGCAAATATCGTATTTAAAACTGAGCTGATTTTGACATTTTTTCCCACGCTTCTAATTTTTAAATCCCCACTGCTAGAGAATCCTGAGACAATCATAAATTCCTTAATGAAACTTTCTTTGCACTAACAAATCCACGTTGGTACACCTTTTTTCTATTCGTTTTCAATAACAAATATTTTTGTGTAAGTTATTTAGATAAAGCCATGCTTCATCAAGGCTCACAATGTTAATTCTATTTATTTCCTTCTAAATAGTTTTCATACAGATTCTACAAATTGTTTTGTGTAGAGCGACATGCTTCAGGAAAACATAGCGACAATAATGTTTTTCAGCTCTTTTAAGTTGAATAATTTTAGTCTATTATTTTATTTATTGCTGCTACATGTGTACTTAAAGACTTTGCAACTGATTTCTGCTGCAGTGGATTTTCTCTTGCTACCAATGACTTTAACTTTAGAAACAATACATAGCTTTCTCGGGTAATCGTTTGGAGTCGTCTTTCCAAGTATAAGTAATGACTGACAGTTTTATACTTCCCCATTAAGAATGCTTCTCATTTTCCCCTTAGAAATTTTAATACCATACACTTCAAAACGTTTTTGAACTATGAAATAGAAATATTTTTTTTCAGAAGGTACAAAAATGTATCCTTTGATCTACAGCTTGTTACGTGAAACATTTTTTAAAAAGAATATTAAAAGCAGCAGATGATATTTTTTATTTCAAATAATAAGTGGTTGTCAGAAATTTTTATTCCAAAACATCTGCTTTTTTAAAATTCTTCATCAAAATTTCATACATATATTCTATTTACATAACCGATTTCTGCTTTGGTGGTTCTTCTCTTGCTACCAATGACTTAACTTTAGAAACAATACATAGCTTTCTCGGGTAAGTGTTTGGAGTCTTCTTTCCAAGTATAAGTAATAACTAAGAGTTTTTTCCTTTCCCATTAACAATGCTTCTCATTTTCCACTTAGAAATTTTAATACCATGCATTCCAAAGCATTTTTGAACTATGAAATAGAAATATTTCTCTTCAGAAGGTACAAAAATGTATCCTTTGATCTACAACACTCACCTGCGAGAATCACACACAGCTTGTGAGCCTTGCTACATCTCTCTCTGTATACATATATTGTTAGATGCATACTGTTTTATACTAAATTGACTCTAAACAGAGCCAATGATAGCTTCATAAAATTTATTTCCCCAAAAGAAACACTTTACAGTTCTGGAACTATTCACAAAAGTATTCATAAGCTCTTCTCATTATGACAGAGCAAAATCCAACTGCACATCCAACTGCTCAGAATCCACAGTTACCACATCCAACTGCTCAGAATGTTAAGCGCAATGCATCTAAAGAGCAAAGCTTGTAGAGATATCTCTAAGTACTCCTAACTCAATTCTGAACTAAAAACAACTGAGAACTCATAGAATAGGATATTCCTCAGGTCACTTGGTGAAGTAATCAATGACAATGAGGATAGATGTCAAAGGCAATATATTCAAAAGCTGCTCCTACACTGTAATGCTGCAGCTTGCCTCGGCTGCATTTCTTCATCCATTTCCAATTTGCAGAAGCATCACAAGATTGGCACCACCTTTACATGCCAGCTCTTGCATTACTCCAATAGGAGAGGTCTTAAACACTGCAAAGTCTTCATGATTCCTAAGTGGCCTCTTGCCAGACTGATATGCAGTTCTTGAAGGACTTCCGGGATCTTGGAAACATAAGCTGCAATTGGAAACCTTTCCACTATCAGATTCAAACTTCTAGTACAAGATGGCATTTCAAATATGGAGCGAGTCCCAGAGATCAAAATAATATTTCATCACAGAGCTATAGATCGAAACGTCCTGCCAGACATGTTTCCTATTTGAAGACTCCATTAGGTCAATTTTCGGTTTACTGTTGCCATCTTTCAACTGGTTTTTCCTGACTTCTTCTTCATTTCCTGGGTCTGGGTCAGATAATGTTGGATTTATAACTTGAGGTATATGATTAAACAACTCATATTCTATGAGTTTAATTCCCAAAAGTACTTGCTAACACCATTATCAACTAGATTCTAAAAATTAAAATATTTGCGCTACATATGAAGACATTTATCGAGAAATTCAACATTTAAAAATTACAAATTAAATTACTTACTAATAATCAAATTCCACTCCAGTCTTACTTACTTACTTCTCCAAACATGAAGTCATTTTAATTTTAATTTATTGCAAATTATGATAATATTTACTTAAACCAAATTTAGAGGTATTTACTGGATGCCTTATTATTGTAAATATTTACTAATTTAATATTCAATTGTAAATACTTACTACAAATTTGTAAATAGTCTACCTATATGTGTTACTAACAAATGTCGATTCCCATTCAGATTTAATTTTTTGTCTAATAGGTGAAGACATTTTACAATTAATTAATTTTTTCCTTTTGAAAACTTTTTCTACTCCCCACTGCACAATGACGGTAGTCAGTGTTATGAATCAGTTTTATGACAGTCAGTGTTATGAATAATTAGATCTTCCAGGATTTTAAGTTCTTTAAAATGACCAGCCAGCAGTTTTGATACAAAATCAACTTTTAATCATATTGCAAAAACTTGAAAGCAAACAGCTGATGTTGCACAGCATGCTTCTATGATACTTAACAATGCTATTTGTTGAATTTGATTTACAGATTTGTACAATTTTTTTTATTCCACCACACTGGAGAGAGGTGCAGAAACATTCCCCCTCTAATTGCTTTAACAGCTTTTAATATTCCTTTTTAGGTTCCCCAACGTGACTAAATCCTATAAAGATTTTTAATGACAATATGAATTTTGCCCCCGATGGCTGTTAAATGTTGAGCCTCGCTCAATGTCCAATGTAAAACCTAGATACCTTCATTTTTCATTTCAAGACAAAATTTTCTCATGAGATTATTGGTAGGTTTTGTAGGATTTTGCATATTTGGGGAAAACAATCCTTTTTGCTTTAATTTTACTAAATTTCAATTTTATATTCGACTCCAAACATCTATTTTGTATGGTGCTTGTTGTACCTTTCAGTCTATGTCCACCATTTTGCACCAGTGACAATAAGAACAAAATCATTAGCATATGCCCAGATATCAGAACTTCTTTCAGAGTCCATTCGACAGGCACTGCTTGCTATGATATTCTAGAACTGGGCCAAGGCTTGAATCCTGTGGTGCTCTCTTATGACAGATCTTTGTGACTTCTACAAGATAAAGCTATCACAGGAATGTATGGAACTGAAATCTTAATTAAATAATAATATTTAAGATGGACAGACAAAAATGCCACCAAAATATTCACTCTGTATACTACAGGGAAACTTTTAAAATTTTGTGAAATTATCTCTTTAATGTAGAAGTCACAACATTCTACATTTAAAATGGATTTTAAAGAATAAGCTTTTAAAAACTAAAATATTAACTTCCATTGCATTGTAGCTTAACTTTTATAGAGTTTATCCAGGAGTCCCAATAATCAAAACTTGGCCTATATAACATTAACTCCTTTTTTTAGTAACTGTAACCAATTTTATAAAATTCTTACTACTAGGTACATAAAAGATTCCACCAAGTTACACAAAAATTCACTTTTAACAACAATATAGTTCAGCAGTGGCGAACTTTTTCTAGAAATGTGTCAAGTTTTGTTCACTATTTTTGATTTTTTTTTACCCTTTGTAGTGCATCTAATTTCAGCCATCAAAACTTTTCTACTGTTCCAGTTCAAGTTGCTATTTATTTGTGAAGAAATTTTTCTTTTTAATTCTATTAGTCAATCTTTAATTATACTGTGACTTAGTAGTAACTAACTCATTTATAATTTTTCAGTCAAGTGGTTTTCTTTAAAATCAACAAACAAAGTAACACAACATTCTAACAACACTTGTTTTAGAAACTCATTTTAAGAAAGAGATTTTCCCTGGCATGCAGTTCAATGGGCTTCTTAAGAACTAGCAGCTGTAGTAATATTTTTTGGAATCAAAAAAGGTTTTATAACTTTAGTTTGCGATTTTATTTTTTCTTTTCTAAAAAAATATTTTCCCCTTTCTTTATTTTTTGAGAAGCTGCGATTCCAATGCAACTTTTCAAAATATCTTTTTACACTGTATGTACATGAACGAACTTTGTTGTTACAAATTACATAAACAATCACTTTATTATTTTCACTCACATCATATTTATCAAATAACTCGAAGGAACTTTTTCATTACGTAACATTTTATAGTCTTTTCAATCACACCATATTTATTAAATCTTTATGTTTTATGTGATATGGAGCTTGTTGATATTATGAATATTGTATACATGTAAATAATTTTAATAAAATTATATGTGAATTGCAATTTTTTTTGTATAATCTAACATGAAATACTTGAAGATACAAAGTTTTGCTGGAAAAATAAGATTAAAAGGCCAAGTCTACTTAACAATGAGGTAAATGGCTATCTTGCGAAATTTGCAAGATATGGCTAAGGTGGTGATGGCTTTGGTGATAAATTTTTGTTGCCAGTTTTGGCGAGGAATTGCCAAAAGATGCCAAACTTGACCATTTGGTGACATTTTGGTCAGGTCCCTTTATAACTGTAACTGGTATTGTAACAGATAATTTATTCTACTGTAATCATATCCAGTCCTCATATGCCCTTCAGTAATTTACAGAAGTGCAAGGTACTAAAAATTTCTCAGCAACCGGGGGAAACTATTCAAGACCGGAGAAAGCATCTGCTCTGAGTCGTTAGTTCAGAGCTGAATTCGGAGTATTGAGAAATCCGAGAAAGCTATACTTTTTACATACCCTTTGCATTGTGTTTAACCTTCTTAATAATTTGAACTGTAACTATTGATTGTTCACTGTGATACTGCAAACAGCTTTAGAAGGATTTTTACAAAAAGTTCAGAACTGTACAGTTTTTCTTTTGGTAGAATAAATTTTATTAAGCTATAATTGAATCTGTATGCATTCAACTGATTACGAAGCCATACTCATGCAACAATACAGTTTTGCTTGTTTATTATTTTTTTAACTACTCACATAACACAGGAATACCCAAAAGAAAATTTTAATAATAATAATATTACATGAAATTCCTTATTAACAGGTATACACACATGCACAGATGAGAAAATTTAATAAAGTTGACTTATTAAATGCTTCTGATGCCTATGACAAGGCTGTCAATCAGTTCAACACTGCAACAATTATCAGTGGTTACTTTATGAGCCATACACAGATGGAGTGAAACGATAGAAAATCACTTAGGCAATGTCCACTTGGAAGTTTGATATTAGATTTTTATACTTTAATTTTTTTATGTTTTTAATTCTTTCTTTGATGATACAATTTTTTAAAATCGATGCGTTTAAAGTTTACAAAAATCAACGTGCGACTAATTAAAAAAGCTTTTGTGAATCAGTGTCTGACATACAAATCATATGTTTGACAACAGTAGTCTAGTGCAACAATTGTATATCACAGCATCAAGAAAAATAACAATTAACTCTCTTTCATAAAAATTATTTTGATGCAATATTACTTCTTCACCTTTACGTTGGATAGGTGATATTGACATTAAGTATCCACAGTGTTTGATAAAATCTGACAATCCTTATTTAAAAATTAAGAAGTCACATCACATAGAGTTAGTAAAAACGTATCCTCTTGTTACAAAAGATTATAGCAAACCACATAATCAGCCACATGTTAACTATGACAATCAAATTAAACTAGTTTCTTGCTACACATTACACATACTCAGTGTGGGATCCTTTTGTCATTCAATCTATCTACCATTCCAGATCCCATATGCCTATGAATATCCAAAGTGACAGCATGAATAATGCAAATTTTGAGTATAACACGATCACATGATAGTTAGTATCCTCAGCAAAACTCTCAAAATTTTCTTAGCGCTAGCTGTTATTTCTACCTGACTGCAACAAGGCTCCGACATAGAATGTATAGTCAATTACAATGAAATAAAATTACCACTCTGCATATTTAATACAATTCTATTTAGAGTTATATTTACAAATTATGCACATGTAGAATAACACAAAATCTCTATATATCTGCATGACAAGAATAAGCCTGGCATGCTTTTTCTAAACTTGAAAACTTTTAAAGCTCAAACGCAAGGAACCTCAATTTTTAAATGCAACAAATTAAAAAACTCCCTAATATATAGAGCTAATTTCATTTCGTATGTCAACCCTCAAACCAAAACTCAACTTTCTCACCACATGATCAAAAAATTCTTATATCTCCCCTCAGATACTCTCAAACCCTGACCTCTTTAAGTATGCAAGCAAATTCCTCAGACCCAGATGTACACAGCTCATAGTTTTTTAAGCATAGTTACTGCTGAGGTTGGCCAGGCTCATTCTTGCAGACATGTGAGAGGCACAGCAAAGGGGGTACGAAAATGATATCAATAACATACTTCCATATGCAAACACTAAATAATAATAATAAAAAGAGAGAGAGAGAGAAAGCAGTAAATTTGCAAATTCAGAAGCTAGATGAGGAATTGCTATTTTCTCCTCTAGATTACATGTCGTGACAAAAGGATCGACAAAAGGATCTCGTATAAAGCATTAGTACATAGGAAAAAAAATTTTTTTTTCCAACTTACCCTATATTTTAAATTTTGCAAACAAGAATGACTTCCCCTCCTATTTTTTACAATGTAAAAAATTGCATTAAAAAAATTGCCATTTCAATTCTTTGGCAATATCTAAAAGCCAAATTAGTCACAAACTGATCAATTTTGAAGAAAAATTTATATTATTAATAGCTTTCATTTACCTAGAGCTGGAGACATGGAAGGGGAGCCTGCTGAGGATCCCGAAGGTGAAGGTGCAGGCCGATGAGGAGACACCACAGGATGAGGAGGTGTGGTCGGATTCCTTAATCCTGGAGTAGTACTTCCCCCAGCTGGTTCTGCAGGCAAATCTTCTGATCCTCCCACATCCTAAAATACACACAAACAAATTAGAGCACATATATAAATAAGAATTTATAATTAAAAAATATGTTCATTGGGAAATAAAAAAGGAATCACATACACAAACTCTTCCAAAATAAAGATAAAATAAAAAACAATCATAACAAATGATAATCAGTGTAGAAAGGAATTTAATTAACAGGCACGAAAAAAGCTAACTATGGGTGAAATTCGTTTTTAATTATCTTTAAATTTATGAAAGATAGGTAACTGTCTACCCTTTACCCTCCCAAAAAAGGCTATGCTTAAAAATAATTACATGAAGAAAAACATATGATCAAAGCCTTTAAAAATTCGAAAAGCAAATTGAAAATAACTGTACACACTTTATAGGAAATTTCAAAAACAGCACAGATTAAACAGTTTACTAAAATTTTCAAAGCAAGGCCATCTTCATCATCAATAACAATATTCCATTACTTCAGATAATCCCCCCATTCCCTGCTTAGAAGTATTAACCAAGCACCAGTACTTCCTAACGTTAGAATATTCTTTGTTATTTTATTTCATGTTAACTGTTAGTCAATAACTCTTTATTTAATATTACCTTTAATTATCTGATCTACATTGCTGAGTAGCAAGTAGATTTTTGGAATTTCAGTAGTAGAAAAAATATATAAAGTATGATAAAATAATTTTTTTTTATTAAAAACTTTGATACAAAAGTTATAAAAACTCAAAGCCACATTAATGGCTGAAAAATGTGAACAGTGGAACAAAGAGTTTACACGTATTTTCATACTCATGATACCCATTTGAACACTCCGGTTAGCACGTCATTTGTTGGCATTTTGCCAAACTACTTGGACCTGCGCTAAGGGTAGCTTTAAATAGTGGACTGAGTTTAAGGTTACATAATTTTTATAATTTATGCCTTTTAAGTTTATTCCCTCCTTCTTGAAAACTATGTAAAATAAAACAGGAATGTCTTAAAAATTTTACTTAAAAAAACATACCGTATGCAATACACGTACCTGCCTTACTTAGCAAATACAGCAACTCCGATCGCCCATATGTATTTGCGCTACGGTCGTGGTTAATATGGAAGGACAACATTATGCAGTAATAATATATTCATTTCGATTTCCTCAAATTAATAAACGTGAATTTACTGCTATTCCTCCAGTCAATTCAATGTTTTATTTATTTTATTTTTATTCCTACAAATGACAAATAAAGGCTGCAAATATAAAAATACTGTTTGCAAAATAATTTCTAGTTAAATAAATAGTATTTTGTAATACACCGCTAATTATTGTTTTTACTAAAAATATTACGATGAAACGTAAACTTCAAAAGCGGAAATAACAATATAATAAAACATTGAAATTAAGATTTTATTTAACAAGCAAATATACAAAAAGGATAAAGCATCAATACAAAAGCGATTTCTATGCGAAAAAATAACTAGGTTTGCGTGCATGCACTTAAAAAAACATGGAACACAGCGGCAGAGCGAAAAGGGGTAACGGAGAAATGAAGGATGCTTAACATCGAAACAAATCGAAGAAAAGGTCAGTGACAGGAAGGAAAGAAATAATAACCCAAACGCGTCTGTCACGTGATAGGCAGCTTTCTTTTTGGAAGCCGTAGAGACAGCAGACAAGATTACGATTCATTCGAGAACTATTCAAGGTCATTTCAATAGTTTATTTCGCCGTTTTTCCCTTTTTCGTTTTACGCAATGAGGTGAATGAAAACTTTACATATTCCAAGACTCGGAGACTTTCGATGGTAATTTACGGAAAAGATTGTACAGCTTTCCTTTTACCCTTCATTACGCGTACGAAACAATACGCCACGTATAAATACAGGAAGATTCAGCTTTTTGAGTACATTGATGTGGATTAACATAATGACAGTATAACAATGAATGATCAGGATAGCATTCTCATCAGCGGATCTTTTCACATACACTGTCTACGCAAACAATGTTCAGAAACATATAAAGTAACGATCTGCCGGCGAGAAATAAAACGCAGAAAATTTACTAAAGAACACTATTGAAGAACGAAAATCATAAAATATAGAAACCCCCGAAATATGAATTAGAACAACTTAAAAATACTACTTAAAACAAATAACACATATAGGTAACTCTGGCTAAATTTTAATTCAAGATGTCAGTTATAAGAACAAATATTCTTACTACATTTTTCTTACTTCATATAACTCACTAATTTTTCTTAAAATTTATTTAGAAAAATTAGACTTTTTTAAAGTAATATCTTCTTTTATATCAGTTACCTGAGAATTACTGGTAAAAAATTTTTAAATTAATTCCTTTATAATAATTATTTTATAATTGGTGGACATAAAATAAGCTCTTTTGTTACCAGCTATCTTACAATAAGAGGGGATATTTATTTTAAATCTGAACACACCATATTTCAAACCTTGCTTTTATTTTTTTGAAAATAAACATCTTATTTTCTTACTTCAAGTAAACAACAAAACAATCCAGAAAAAATGAAACCATGTTTTGTCTCGCAGAAAATATACCTAGGCTATAGTCTGCTTAATATCTAACAATGGTTATAATTTTTAACAATAATTATATAATCAAGTGTACAATTCACCATCCAAGTGGTACAGTGGTTAGCGTTGCTGACTGCCGAGCAAAAGAGCCCAGGTTGGAATCCATTGATGTTTGTAATTGTATAGTGTCCATGCAGCATGGGGATACTCTAAACATGCAGTGAGCCAAAAGTCCTCTCCAGAGGTTGTGATAGCGAAGGGTGGGAGACACAGGACCCGTCCCCCCCAGGATGCTCTCCATCAAAATTGGGGGCAGAACAAAGCTAAATCAACGACAAGCGTATCTTGTGCTCCTTGCCAAAAATTTTGGTGGGATTGGGCCTGACTATATTATAGGTCAGGCAAGTGAGCATTAGTAACAACAGCTGCACAATTCGGCGACAAATCTCGTTCCATAGAACACGTTTTTCCGAACTAGATTTTGCAAAAGCCATACAAGTCCATATTTATATCATTTTAAAGGTAGCGAAGTTTTCAAATGAAAAGAAATATCCGATTCTAAACAATCATTCAATAACCATTTGTCTTAAGCACATGTTGATGCAACAAAAACAATGTGAAGTTTTGTGATGTCTGTTTTCTCTAACTGCATGCAGCAAAAAATATTCTTTTTCAGTTTTTAAATACTCCGATTCTTCCAGGATACCTTCCTGTAAATGTTGATCTATCACACCTTTAATGATAATAAAACTTCGGATACTTCTTGAATCTGGAATATCATCTTTTTCTGTTACTTCAAAATTATTTAGTAATTCCTCTGCATGCTTATTCCACAGCTCAAATTTTACGGATTCTCAAAATTTTTTTAAAGTTGCATCGTCTTTTAAGCTGTGACTGTCACCAGATTAGTTAAAAATTCTTAAAGAAATTTCTCAGCAATTTAGAAGTCGAATTAAAAGTTCTAAATCAATTTTAACTTGTACCAAATTCTGTATGCTATGAAATGTTTCTGAAGCATTAGATACATTTTCTGTTCTGTTCACATGTCACCCCAATTTAGTTTTACAGCTATTAATCATTCACAAATTCGGCAAAACCTTTCTCTAAAGCATAACTAACAAAAGAATTTTAAGACTTTTTTTCGTCAATATTTCTTTCAGACAGTGCGATACATTTTAATGTACTTTATGTTTTTGAATAACATTATTAAGTTCCTTAGCTAACAAGAAGTAAAATAAAATAATTAGATTTGACCAATATCAGTTCACCAATAGCGTTGCAAAGGGAAATAAATTACTTTCTTTCTTTTGGATACTGAGTAGCTTTGGTTTACCATATTTTATATGCATAAGAGCCAGCCGCGCTCCGGCCACCTGTGATACGTAAAAAAGGTACATGACCGAAGCTAACAAAATAAGACCAAACACGAGCTTAAAAAGACTGCAGAAGTTGACCACATGGCTGAAAAGAGAGGCAGAAATTTACTGACAAGTTTTATTTACTACACATTTATTACTCACAACAAATTATTTTATTTTATTAATAATTTCGAAGTGTAGAGATTTCAGTCAAAATAGACTGAAAAAGGCAAAATAGTTCGCGTATGTTTTGCCTTAAATTAAATATAAAAATACCTCCTTAAGAAATTTGCCAGCAGTAAAAGTGACTGAAGTAACATTTCTGCAGAGATATATACAGTATTTTGCCTCAAAATCGCTAAACAGAACAGTGATACGATGCGTTTGCTAGATAGCTGGAGCGCAATATTGAATGTATGCAGTTCTTTTTTTCATTTTTTTTTCTTTCTTTCTTGCCATCCTTTTTCGAGCAAAAACAGATAATGTGCACACGGAGAGAACAGCGCGAAAAAATTACAGAAAGATTTTGCCAAAAAAGAAAAAAAAAAAAGTACCATACAATTTATTAATCTTTATTCGGTACTTACGTATTATCGCAACAACCTTAAAAGAAGTTGCCAAACTTCGGCAACAATGCGCATAACAGTTCTTTGGATTATCATATCCGTTGTAAGTTGCAATCCATAAATTCACCAAATCAGCTTTCACTTCCGTAAAAAATAGACAAACTGCAACAAAGTGGTTGCCTTAATAGATAAGTACCAAAATATGTTTTTAAACGACAAGTCTTTAGAGGTTATTATAGTCCTATCCGGCAAAGTTATTATAGTAGAATTGAAAAAGCAACATAATACACAAGAGGACTTATTTCTTAGCCTGCCAATAGAAACTCCCCAAAACCTTTATAACAATTTTTAAAGAAGGAAATAAAAATGGGTCTGAATGGATTATGTGGCGTTACAATTTCAGTAACGTTTATTACAAGCGCCCATTCATATAAATAATTGGACGGAATAACATAAATATGATCTTCGTCATAATAATTCCGAAGTTAATTTTCTTAAAATTTCAATCTCGACGAAATAAAAATCTTCCGCTCGAATTTTTCTGTAGGTAAAAACAGACGACTTCAGTCAATTAATTCTATTAATCTCAACTTTTATGTAAAGAAGCAATGAGAGTAGCTATTATTTGATATGTAATCATGAACACAAAATAAATAAGTTCTAAATTAGGCGAACGAAGCTAAACTTTAACTCGGTTTTTGTCTTCTTATCGAAAAGAGTTAGGCACTAATTGAACCGCCAGTTTCTGAAAGTAGAAATGCAGGCTCATTTTTCATAAAGCGATGCAGACAATGATGAAAATGAAATTGCCAGAGAAAGCTTCCTCGTTCTTTTCATCTATGCATTTTTTATCCCCCATTCCGGCATTTATTCTCGAAAAGGAACGGCGTTTCCAAATCATCGAAAGTAAAACCAACCATTGATATTCTCTCGGTGTTCATTTCTCTTTCATTAGATGTTTTAATTAAGATCGGGCAACAGAAAGTAAGAGAAAAAATAAAACTGAAAAAGAGTATCAGTATTAGAAAAGAAGAGAAAAAAAAAGTAGCATGATGTACATAAATTCTTACGCTGCTCCTTTCTCAATTTATAAATCTCATGGGGACTGTTTCCAAATTAACCTTTCTGGAAAAATAACGCTTCGTCAACTAAGAACGCGTATGAATATGGGAAGGATGATGAAGAAAAATAAATATTTAACGCACAGCGATAACATGCGCATTAATTTTTCTTCTTATAGTTAAACAGCATTGTTGAAAGTTAAAGAATATTAGTACATTTGTTTTTTGCTTTATGCAATAAAATGAAATAATTAACATGTTTGGAGATAAACAAGATTGAAATGCATGCAACTTTCCTTTCAAATAAGTATTAGCAAAGAAAAACATCCAATAAATAATAATAAACAAGCATTACTTTTCTCAACCCAGTAAATAAATTCTATTTTAAGTATACTGAATAAATACTGGGGATAATTTTCATTCAGTTTTTATCTCATGCATTGACCGTATTTCAGGACATCACCGTATTTCCTTCACTTGAAAAGTACCAAACTAAAAGGGAAGAAAATTCTGCATTATTAGTCATTCTAAAATATAATTAAAAATAACCGGCAGCATAGGATTTTAAATCATGACGTCTACAATCATATTACGCTGGCAGAAAAAAGAAAGTTTTTTGATACTTAATTCCTACTTCCTGAAGTCAATTTTGATTGAGAATTAAAATAATAATAATAATAATGATAAAAATTATCGGGATTTAAAGATAATTTTCTATTCCGAAGATCTAAAATAAACAATAACTTTGTGAGCATAGTAGAAATGAAAATCTATCGTGATTTCTTTAATTTTTTCTCAAATACAAATTTAAGATTTCTTATGTAGATCATATAATATGACGGTGATGTCCACTTTCAGTCGTGAAAGTTGAGTCGAAAATTCTCCCCCCTCCCTCATTTAAAGGAACATATGCAAATAACCGGACCCTATCAGCTTTGGCCCGATTGAGTAGTTTTCCTCTTTTCCAAGTTAATCAACTTGCAAAACAGTCTCCGATTGTAGGATTTCTTTAGCTTGACTGCACATTTGTTATTTATAAATTCAGGCTTTAGTTACCAGGTTTAGGTTTGCTTAAGTTAATTTGTCTGGATTCTTTTTTATCCTCATATTTTCAATAAAGAACATTGTCTTTCCTTTCAATTTCATTTCAGTATTTAGTTAATCAAATCAATCTTAAAACGATCAAATCAAAATACATTGTACTGTATACTGAGTGATTTCGTTTAAAATATGATCGAACGGAGAAAACGCAAGTTGTCTGCTCTGTGGAAGTTAGCGCTATTAATTAATATGCTAATTTTGGCAAATAGTCGCCAAATATAAGCCAACTGAAGATATCGGGATAAAGAACAAGTTGACGTCCGAACAAGGCGGGCAAATTTGCTAGGTTCTTGCTAAATGGAGAGCGTTTATTTACTTGCAACCTCCTTTGTTTTCCTTTCTGTGTGGAGAGAAGAAATTTTGGCTCAAAGTACACGATTTTCCCTTTCGACTATCTCCCCCCAGACACTAAAATAATATGATATCTTGCAATGGTCTTTACTGAGAAGGGGGTCATAGCACTGTTGCATTCAGAATAATAATATACAGAAAACTAAATAATGAGAACGATATATCATAATTCAGCGATTAAAAAAAAACACTTAAATATTTACTACCGATGATTAACCACGATAATACTCAACAAAAGAATGGATTATTTGATTATGGCCAAACATACGAGAGCTATGCAAACAATAAAGGAAATAGTGCATTATAAATAAATTTATTAACGTTAAAATTAATAAAATAATTAACGCACTATTTAAAGTAATTACAGCATTCCTTGTTAGAATCCTCGTACAGGGGGGTTACTAGGAAGTGCCCTGAAGCCACCATGCTACATCAGTTTTGATTTCCTGCTTTAAAACTGAGGTTCCATTCTGCAGCTAATCAATATTCTAGTAATGTGGACATCCCAAATCCATTTTAATTATATTGTTGCGAATTTTGAACATGTGTATATAATTTTAGTGAAATTATATGCAAAATTATATTATTCTTTAGAAAATGTAACTTGAAAGGACTGAAGACAGAGAACCTTCACTGGAAAAATAAGGTAAGTTCATTTAATATTAAGGTAAACGTTAAATTCGCAGTAAGGTAAACGCCAATTTCGCGAGCACAGAGAAAATCTGGCGATGGTTTTGGCGACTAATTTTTATCTCCAAAAGTCGCCTAACTTAGAGATGTTTGGTCTGATCCCCCTATCTAGAATTGTACCGGCCCTATATGCAACTGTAACTGTATGTGTCTTCCAGGAATTTTGAGTTATCGAAGGTACAGGAAATTTCTCGGGGGCCTCGGGAAAGCTATATAAGGCTGGAGAAAGCATCTTTTTAGTTCAGTGTTGAGAAATCTCCGAACGAGCTTCGCTCTTTAGATGTGCTTTGCATCGCGTTGTGTTTGACATTGATAACTACTGACTGTTATTCAGTATATTTATCAATATACTGAGAATTCTACAAGAAAAGAACATTTGTGAAAAGTTCTAAAACTGTAAAGCGTTTCTTTTGAGAAAATAAATTTTATCAAGCTATCATTAGTTCTGCATGCACTCAATCCATTACGAAACCGTACACACGTAATAATATACATCTGTTTTCTACTAATGTAAACATTTAGAAAATTTTGAATTTACAGTTCACGTCAATATTTTCCTTTTAAATTCTGTATTGTAAAGTATCTTGCACGTTATATGTCTTCTTACGCCATAACACTAAAGGAAATGAGAAAATATTATATAGTTCGACCGCCTTATCCTCGACCATGAGCGCAAACACGCATGCGCCATTCGGAACAAATGATTCTCAAAATACGGTGGAAGGATGGTGACTTTCTTTCCTTTCAGCATATCTCTCTCCGGAGAAAAAAGAAGACTTTCACGTCGCAGCAAGTAATAACACTCCTTTTGGATGAGCCTATGAGTTTTGGCAGAATGCCAGCCAGGGTTGCGTTTGAGACGGTCGAACTATACTTCATGTGTTTTCAAAGGAAAATTTCCTTTTGACAATGGAATGGATATATCAAAGAAAGCAAGTCTTTTAAAGTCAATTTGTAGTGTTGATGAATACGACGAGATTGATAATTTACATAACATCAAATTATCGTACAACAATATCGTGAGAAAAAATATTTCCGTAGTGCCTTCAGGTAACGTTCTGATACTTCAATGAATAAACAATGACTGTGATTAACACAATAAACCTACCCCTTCAAGTCGAACGTTACGTACTACATACGTCTGGCGGTGGTTATAACCTTTCCTTAAGAACGTGATGACCAAATAAAGATCAGCGATTCTTCCACTCGAATTACCTTAATTAATTACATAGAACTATGACAAAAAAATCTTACTTTAGACCTTTTAAGCGAAAGATAACACGATAGGTTTTAGATAGGATGGTAACTAGTATTCGGCAACAAAATCTGCATTATAAAAAGGCACAAGTGGTCATAAAGAATACTATCAGAATGAGGGGATTGGTCATTCTAACAATGAGCCCCGGATCGAAACACAGTTTTTATGACATGCGTGCGAATGAGACACAGTACAATTCATCCGGGGGGGTACGAAAAGACATCCAAGTCGGCGCTACGCTTATTAACATGGTCAAATCTAAGATAAAAGCGAAACGGGGTGGGAGGCCCCATGGGAGGAAAATGACGTAAGTTCCGATGCGCAAGATTAAAAAATAAAAAAAGTAAATATGAGGCACGCAGGCGGTTGTGCGAGGAATAGGAGATTAGGAAATTGCATCCAGGTGCTTGTTGGTTGCTGAAGCAAAAGCTGATAGAAGTGACTTCCATGGGGAGGGGGGGCTCCGAACCGATCTGTGGTAATTTAGGCACACTGGTTACGCAGAATGACGAACCCACATGGGAAAATTCTGTCGCCAGAGGGGGGGGGGGAGCACATTCGAATTATCTACGCTGAATGTTTTTATATCAAAAATAAATTACCTTTAGTCCCACTGTTAACTGGATGCTCTTAATGTAATGAAAAAAAATGGGGAATCATACAAACTTTTAAATTTCACACACACACTATAGAAATGACACATAGTTTTAAATTACCAATAAGCGAACGAAACAGAACCGATGTGGTTGCAGAAAATGGTTCTCATGGGAAGTTTAACAATATTTCTACAGCAGACAGAAAATGATAATGATATGAAGATTCTAAGTAATTTGGGGGTTAATTTTGTTCCACTAGAAAGAAAAACATCTTTTTATACAATAAAGATACCAAAAAATGCAGCTAGATTCATACGAAAAACGAAACACGACTACTCATGTGGAAATGATAGATAGACATTTTATGGTATTCCTGTTTTACACAAAAGAATACGCCAACAGTAATGCATCAAATACGGTGGTTAATATTTTAATTGTTTTATTTTAATCCGGTCCAGCATGTCATTTTGACAAATCAGACTGCAAGTTACACTGGTATTCATTCTTGCAACTTTTGCCATTGCCATGGAAAATGTATAGAACACCTAAACCAAGATCGAAAGAAAGCGGATAAAATGGAAAGGCGTAAATGTATGCGGGGTATAAAAATCTTTTTAGTGCTTATGGCCTCCGAAATTTTGGTCCAGGCCTGCGCTTCAGACAGACTCTATTATTAGTTGCGTCTGATTCACTATTTAGATCATGTTCGATTGGCAAGTTATTGAGGAAAGCTATTTTACTTTCTTTAAGTGTTTGAGAATTAAATGCAAAGAATTCAAAGAAACATTTTTCTAATGGATATTTCTTTCTCTACAATTAAAAAGGCGTGTAATTACTTTAATGCATATACCCCTAATATTACTACAATTAAATAATGAAGAATCTGTTAATATGTTCCTCACATTTGTGGGAAAATGACAGCAGCCACCAAATTTCCGAATGCACCTCGAAGCCCGAATTTTGAACTTTTTTATTCATTTATTTCATATTTCGCATGAATTTAATGAGTTTTTGATTAACAAACTAAGCGATTTGAAAGCGAGCAGAGATTTTTCTTTTAGTTTTTACGCCACGAACTCAGCTATTCAAAAGTAATGTGCTGCCAGTGCCAGAAATAAAAGACTTATCTTCCAAGCGGCAGCATGTTGCCACTGCGACACTTAACTTACAAATTTAATCTTCTGTTATTGATTAACAAACTAAGAGATTTAAAAGCAGTAAGTGCAGTTCTTAGTTTTTCTACTTTTAAATCTGACTGATTTAAATAAAAATACATTTAAATCACAAGATGTCTAACTACAAAATTATTCAGCTTTATCTGTTTATAGCATGTGGAGTAAAGGGGAGGGAGATCTGTTTTCGCTCGTCCATGTTCATCAAGGTACTCAATCACACAAAGGCAAAGTTTCCCACGATGCCATGGCTACAAAACAGACAGCTCTTTCATTGTTATACATGTTCTTATCTGCATAAGAAATGAGAAGTTTCCGGAGATTCGATTCCAATAACACTACTGCAATCTTTTTCTTCATCTTTTTTTCAATTTCCTCGCAATGTCATCGCTTTGCGAAATGCTCAGAGGTGTTTATGAGTCCAGTAACTGTCGGTTAATTCCCAAATGAAGGCGGGGGTTAACAACGTGTTTCTCGGTCAAAGAGCTTCCGTAAATATTGATTGTTGGGCGGTCGAAAAGAGGCACGAACAAAATAAGTGCCGCAATGGAGTCTGACAATTCTGCCACTTGCCCATTAATCAATGGCTAACATGATCCCCCATGAAGGCGGGTCTATCTTTTCCGTGACAATCCATTAGGCTGAGGAACTTCTCATCGAACAGCAGGATGTCGAATATCTCAGGGGGTCTAACGGTTAGTTCACCGGTGTGCAATAATAATAAACATATTATTGACCCCAAAGAACATAAAGTAGCCATTTTTACCCAAGACGAAAACTTCTTTTTGAAGCCCTTCCAAAAGCTTTGCTTTCATTAAATATCATATAAAAATGTAAGAAAGGAAAAGAAGATTAATTAATCTGCACGGTTAATGGCATAATTCTAGCTTATTAATTAACATCTGTGCCACCTTAAACCTTGGCAACTCTCGAGGTTTTCGCGAAACCATACCGATATCAGATTTTTGAGAAAGAGCGAAAACGAAGCTAATTATGGAACGTGCTGAAGTGCACAAGAATGATTTCTTAATTATTAGATTGAACTGAACTGCTAGCGTTACTGAAGTTTAAAGTTACCATTTCGCAGATTTATGTACTATGCGAATCAGACGTCGGCGCAGATGTGAGCTGCAACGTTTAATACAGCTCAATGCATAATTTCTGCTACAGCTCTGTTGCTTTGTGTAAGGGGCTAATTAAGTAAAAAAAATCCCCCCCCCCTTTATTGAACGACAGAAATATCAAGTTTATTAACATAGGTGTTTAATCACATAGCTATGCACTCTTTCTCATCCATTCTTTGTATCCTTCCTGAGAAATCCTTATAATAAATAAACCACCTCCTAATAGGAATAATCCAGAGCGAAAACAGCAACTTTGGATGTAATACTTTAAAATAAGTTTAGAGCGAGATTATATTAATGTGACCTTTAATTTCAGCTGATTTAGCGATTTTTCATTCCGTCTGAGTTTTACTAAAGACATCAATACTGTTGCAAATTGGTTGCGTAGATAGAAGAAATTTCAATTTTTGTTTTTGAACCCCCTCTTTTTGGATGTTTTTGACTGACTTCTACAAGTTAAATACCCTTCCATACTATGGCCACTGCAAGAAGAGGGAAACTAGACGTCATCGAATAATTCACTGTTTCACAGCAAACTTATGCAAGATGGTAAATTATCTGAAACAGCCACCTCCTCAGAAGTAATTACTGCCATGAATGCAAAAGAAACGAAATAGCAATTCCAGTAATAGTCATACCTTAAAACCATGAAACTCACAGACGCGAAAGCTTTAGAACTATGATTTGGGGAGTAATTTAATTTATAGTACACATTAGTACATGACTGAAATATTTCAAGTAATAAATGCCACTTAAAAACAATAAACTAAATTTGCTTGTTTACATTTATGCAACCTCCATAATTACAAAAATTACGCTTTGTGGTGATCTTCCGACAAATTTAGGAATTCCCTTTTTGAACAAACAGTAATATCAGTCACTAAAATTTGTATTTCAGCAAGAAAGAATGGTTCCAGAAAGCTGCCAATTAAATGCGTTCATGCACAATAATGAGGATTAACGGTGTGATGGAGAAAAATAAAATGCAGAACACCTGCATCATTTTCATCGATGGCAGGAACAACTTCGCCATTCGCGGACACATGCATTTCATCAATGCAAAGGTTGATGTTAATTCGAGAAGCCAATGCAGTACATTCCAGATGCTGTACTTCGATAGGAGACTCATTACCACTACCAAAACTAACGAGGATTTCTTTTCTAAACTTTCGCAACAGGTCCTTAAAGCTCCAATGCGCGCTATTAGCTCATTTATAAGGACAACGTGTTTTCTCAAACAAGCAAGTTCGCAGTAACTTTTTGAGAGGCAGCAGAGGCCAAGTTATGCGAAACAAATTGCTCAACGGCGCTGGAAGTACTGCATTATCGAAGCAACTCAAGAGAGGTCGATTAGCTCGCCCATCCGAATGGAAGCGAGATGGAAGAACGCTATTCGCTAACGAGCTTCGCAGAGGATTGCTCTCACAGAAAGCAAGTAGCGAAACTCTTGTAAAAACAGATGCTTTTCCTTTGCCGTCAACTCCGCCATGTCTTAGAAAAGTATGAAAGGGTTGCAATAAGAAAGACAGAAACCAGAAATACAATGCTAGATTAAGTTCGAGGCTGAAAGTGGCCTCGTTAGTTTTAAAACCATATTACTCAATTATTTATACTGGTTAATTCTTTCAAATTCAGACAAATAAATGCTAAAAAAAATAATCAGAACTGCCTTTCCTAACAAACGTCTCTTCAACAATGTTTTACTTATGACTAGGCAATCTACTTGTTTCATTTCAGAAATTCACAATAACTTAACTGGACTTGCACGTAATAATAATGATCCCTGTCAAAATAATACTAAACCCTCTTTTGGCACTGAACATCCCAGAACCATACAAAATATACCATAGATTCTTTATACACTGAACGCTGACATGGCAGCAGAAGGAAATGTCTAGCCAGCACATTTCATTCCCCTTTTTTTAAGAACTAAGGGTATAAAATACAAATGATGCAAGTTCAATGACATAAATGGCCACTTGAGTGACATTTGGGGGAAATTGTTATTATCTAAATGCCTCAGCTAGGAAGTAACCAGGGGGACTGTGCTCATACAAAATAATATCCGACAGAAGTAAAACTGTTTTGACAACAGATGCAATAATTAACTTGCTGTTGCATAAATCTTCAAAAAGAACACAAATTCTTTTTTTTTTCCTTTTTCATTCCGTTTTATGAAAACAGGCTGTGTTCGACACAGAAATGCCCCCCCCCCCCAAAATTACTTTTCCACCTCGTCGCATAGCTTGTGAACATTTGCATGACTCTTATGTTAAACACATGGCAATCTATAT
Organism: Stegodyphus mimosarum; assembly: GCA_000611955.2. Lineage (NCBI taxonomy): Eukaryota > Metazoa > Arthropoda > Arachnida > Araneae > Eresidae > Stegodyphus > Stegodyphus mimosarum. Next base: position 897,894 of record KK112964.1, on the reverse strand, counting down.
TCATAATACGCAATGATAATGTTTTAATCCAATTCTTTTACGCGCAGTAAATATAGAACCCTTAGCTCAATACCCCGGGTAAGAAAGCATATAAATGCCCTTCACTGTTGCGCCGCGATCAGGCGCTTAAAAAAATAACGAAACTTATTTAAATTTTAAGAATTCATAAGTTTCAGTGACAGTTCAAAAAAGAAGGAAAACAACATGCAGTTTACAGAAGAAAGGTAGCACTGGATGATTCTCGAACTCGTTCAGTTGTTCCTTGATGGACTTCGAATATAACAACTCTTCTTAATTACACACAATAACTAGAGCACAAGTAAAGCATTAAAGTCTTGGTTCAACCTGGAAAGGCAACTAACGCGCCACGACTGTTATTCAATTTTTTCCTTTTTCTTTCAGTTCTTGGCTTAATTCTCCAATATGATTTGGTTCCGCCAGGCCGACACCAGACTTGCAGTTAAGATGAAACGGTTGATGAAATGTTCTTCTTCGAATCAGATGATATTAAAAAATTAAAAGATAATACTACTTATTTTTTTGGAGGAGGGGAGAAAGAAAGAACCTCACTTTCAAAAAGAAGGATTTTCTGTATACTCCTCAAATGAAAACCAAGCTCCAAATGATGGAATGCGCCCGAAACAACCGATAATGCCAACAAGAGCACGTGACGGAACAAGAATGCCGGTATGAATGAATGTGTTAGAAAGTCACCACGCTGTCTGGTCGCAATCAAAGCTGATAATAGCTCACAGAACATCCTCCCTTCCCCTAGTCTTCACATTCCGTCCCTCCCCACCACACACTGGAGTAGTGGCGGGAGGGTGGAGCCACCTTTCGCACAGGCGGGGGAGAGGAAGAGAACAGTATGAGGAAACAAAAAAGAAAACAAAAAGATACATATAAAATAAGAGAGAGAAGGAATAACTCGCGCAAATACAAGCCGCGCCAGATGGCGATAAACGTTAAAAGCACGTGGTCCATAGAACTATTAAAAATAAGGCGTGCGTACAATGCAAGGTCGAAATGAGGTTCAACGCAAAATAATTGAACAAAAGCCCGACGCAACATTTTAATCCTTACAAACGCCCTTTGCAAAGCTCAGGAAAATGGACAATAAAACAAATTACGTTAAACTGCACAAGCATAATCTACAACTTTCTTTTTCTGCGGCTAATCAATCTTCAAAATTACATCGATCACTGAAGCAATGGCAATAGTTCTAATTCTACCTATCCTTTAGCTAGTCCCCCCCCAATTAATAAAACATCCGCACAGAAATTTATACTTAATATTTCTTAATTGTTGATATTTTTTTAAAACAAATATCGTAAAATCATCAGAAGACAGTTCAGTAGTTACAAAAGTTACGATACTGTAATAAATACAATAGATCACATATAAAAGAAGAAAAGCAGCAAGCAGGAGTAAAATATCGTAGAAAAACAGAACATGCTGTTGTGCCGAGCCGAACTCCATACCATCAAACTGCAGTACTTGCTACTTATTACTATACTACATGGAGTACATGAAAGGAAAGCCTTATTCTTTATACTAAATATTATTTTTAATCTACACTAAAGCAACAAATTCATTTTTCAACATACAACCATATAACTGTTGAAAAGGACTTTCTGCTATCAGTACAGGGTAAAGCCAACTCAGTAGAAAGGTGATGTATATGCAAATATCAGCACCATGAACATCAGAGTACGTCAGAGCACGCAGAACGCGGGAGACAGTGCGAGCAGTGCATCTTAAAAGAGGAGAGGAAGGCGCATTTTACATTCTTCTGCAAGTGAATATGCACATGCAAGATGGCCGGAAAAAAATACCAGGACACCTTTATATGTGGTAGAATGATCGGCAAGCTTGAGGAGGGCGCAGTTTGACGTATGTAACTAAAGAGTTGGGAATGGATAAAAGTGTTCTTTTACTGGCTTGGGAAGCCTTTCAGACGACAGATACAGCTATAACTAAGTCGGTGGCGGCCTCCAAGGAAAATAATGGTGACTGATGACGGCCTATTTGCCCGCTGTCATGAATACTGTATATCACACTAATAGCAGCCCATCGGTGATACCGTTTACAATGTTGTAGAACACACAGACTGGACACCTCATCAATGGAGTCACACCTTCCTTACCACCGTTTCAGTCTGACAAACGATTCTCGGCGCCAGTTGATAGAGACCCGCTTTCATTCCACTAACATGAGAGAAAGAGGCCGCTGCTAAAGTGGTCCTGGCGTGCTTGTTTGGGGAGGTATCATGATGAATGAATGGACAAAGCACCACATTTTCCATAGAGGTTCAGTTACCAGACATCGTTAAACTTCGTTCACGTGGTGGTTTTAAAATCATGAGCTCTTAGCCAAGCTTCGTTTCTAGACAGGAGACAGCAGACCGGTGAACAGAGCAACCACACCACCGTTTATATTTTCGGCTTTTATGCTCTACTGATGGATCCATCAGTATCAGTTGGCATCATACAAACATAGGTCCATGGTTTCACTGAGTCAACTAACACCTTTATGTATGCACAACTTTCCCTTCTCTGAATGACTATGGCTTAACCCTGCTAAGCAGATGTGAATGGACTTTAATGCCTTACACCACAAAGCTTTATGACGATAGAACAGTCGTCTGAACGAAGCTGTGTGTGATGAAGTGTGTCACCACCTGTGTCTTTTTCAAGGGTGTCAATTGTCCACACAGTTTTTTATGGATGACAATGCATAAAAACACAGGACTCTGCTGTTGACAAGCTACTGCAAAGTGAATATACCTACAGAATGGATGGGCAAATGCGCTCCCTTAATTTAAATCCCACTGAACAAGTGTGGGATACTTTGAGGAGACACCTGGCAGCACGATCTTGACCTCCAGACAACACTAGACAACTTAGATGTTCCTTGAAGAATGGGAACTCTTGTCCTGAAAACTTTTATTATATAATTTGGCGCAGAGTATGAACAGACGATGTAATGCAACCATTGCAGAGTTAGGGGAAGTCATATTCCTTCCTAAGGCTGTGATTTTTTTTTTTTTTGCTCTCCCTCTTGGACAATTTTTGGCATCATTCTTTCAATAAAAACCTTTTTCTGACTTTCTAAGTGTCCTTACTGTATACATCCTATTCATTTCTCCTCTGCAGTATGAATTTCATCGATACGAGTGTACTTCTTGCGGAATTATCGCCAAAATCATAAAAGTTGCTCAAGTTTCTTATATAAAGTACATAATCAATGCCGATTATATCAGCCATATCTCAAAATAACAATACTTTGAATGAAGACAGAATGTTGGAATGACAGAATGGCACGAATCTAAGACAGCCTAGCATTTTTGAAGGAGTTTTAGAAGGGGGGATGCGATACATATAAAATGTCCTGATATATATGAGTTCCACATGTTGAAAAGAATCTAGAAGAAGGAAAACTAAATACCATAACTGAAGGTAAATTTCTTTCCCACACTAAGTTTTAGTAAATTTTTAAGTATTCACATTATAAGCAAATTTCTTTCAAACAAATTCTGGAATGAGTTTAAAAAAAATTAATATATTCTCTAAAATGTAGGCTGCAGATAGAACAGATCATAGTCTTCAGAAAGGTACTTTTAGGAGAAGGGAGACATGATTTTACACTCAGGATAATGCGATATTCACATTTGAGCAGCAGATCTGCCACTCATATTGTTTAATAAATTTTTGATGATAAGTAAGAAATATACCACAAGAATTGAAAGACATGCTGTGTTCAATGGTATGTTTCAGAAGATGTCAGAAGTCTACATTTGGCTTTTTATATTTGCTCCCACTGGTATAATGGTTTTGTTTAGCTTATTATGATTAGAAAAAGCATGTTAAGGCTATCTGTCCGAGGGGGGATGCCTTTGTGTAGGACTTTCTAAGAAAAACTCATTCTTGTCTACTTAACACATGGGAAAAGCCATGAAAACTCAAGTGCAGCTAGCCCAAACACCTAGAACTGGACACAAGTTGAATTACCAGTGTTTAGCAACTTAGTTGCTTGGCCACTGATGAGCTATCCCTTGTGCCTGAGTAACACATAAAATATAAAAAAATTCAGTAAAAATTTATGGAAACAGAATTTCGATAAATTGCAACCGAAGTAAGCAAAACATTATCTTACAACCTAAAATTCTTGTTAAACAGACACGATAAGCTGTGCTGGGGGAAAATAGGTTTCTATGTGGATATCTATAAAACTACATATAACAGAAGAAAATTAGAATTACTGCATACATTAATGATGATGATTCTGAAATTTAATAAACATATCACAATTAAAATTTTTAAAAAATTAATTGCATGTTTATAGCAGAAAAATGCAGCATACAGTGAAAGAAACTATACGGTTCTGATGGAGAATTAAATGGAAGTCCAATTGGTATCAGTATCGACAATGAATATTACATGAAGATATTACTATAAAGAGTGTAATAAAAAATGTTTTAAATATGTATCATTAAAATATTGAAACTTATTACAGCTTTTAAGAACACACGCTTAATATTTTAAAACATAAAACAAAAATATAGAATTAGGTCCAGAATGATGTAGAAAATAGCTGAATTTTGCTTTCATCTAATTAAAGATATAGATTATTAAAATTTTCTATTATGCACTTTTATGTACATTCATAGCACCATAGAATGACTCCTTGTCACGGTGTCTAAATAATCAGGAAAAATCAAAGGAGTGCAAAATTACTTCACTTAATACTATTACAAGGGATGTATGGAGGTGCATTATGTTTTGAGAAATCTAGAAAGAGATGGAGCATAAATAAATAAAAATAAAATAATGTGCTTCAAAATGTGCTGTTCGACTACTTTGAAAAGTTAACGTTAAGTTTTAAAACATATTGTTGAAAGAAAAAACAGTAGGAACATCCCCCTTCCCGAAAAAAATCATTAATCGAAAATTTCAACATAGGCGGCGGAAAAATAGTTATTCAATGTTAAGTTTAATTTTGTGTCTTTTTATTAATGTTATGTTTATAAATACTATAGTGTTCATCTTCACATGGCATCTTCATTCTGTGGATTACTACTTATTTTGGAAAATCTAATTCAACATACTTGTGACACAGATTCTCCTGGAAAGGAAAAGTATGCTTAAAATTGCTATTTCTATTCAAAATAAGCATGTCTCTCTTCTAAGAATAAAAAGATATCGATTAAAACAAGTTAATTTTTAACAAAAGGATTCTCTAATAGAAGCACATCGATTTCTTTTATGTCTTGCATATAACACATACTGGCCCACTGCTTTGCTAATTCACTGCTTAAAGCACAGCACGGAAGAGCTATCTGCTGACATGAAGGTGAGAGCTTTTTAAGGGAAGATGGGTTCATAGTTATGTTGCACATGGCAAAAACTCCATCTTGCCAGTCCATTCGCCGGCATTTGAAACTTAGTTAATGTACAGTCTTCAGTATTCATTCGTGCACAGGTGGGCTACGCAGTTAGGCTTTAATAAATTCATCAATAATTCAATTCGTGTTAATATATGTTCATGGAATATAAACAGTATCTAACGATTTTAAAAATTACGTATCTTTTATCTAATCCCAAGTCCATATCACATTACCACAAATATATATATAACAAATTCGGTGATGTTTAAAAATGGGAGATAAACTTTCAATATTGAAACTAATTAAGTTTTGACAGAAGCAGAGAAAATGAAGATCACAAAACAGGCGTCACGTGACAGTGATGCGAGTTATCACGCAAAGGAGTCACGGAAATTTAAATACAGTATTTCAAAGTCTGAATTCCCCCCCCTACTGCCAGCTTGTCGAAAACGACACCCAAAAAATAACAAAACGGAAATTCAGATGTCAAAAATTCACGGAACTCTTTGCTTGCACCCTTTTACGGTACATACTTTTGGCAACAGCTCAATTGCTCGCTGTCCCATTAAACAGCCAAATAAATAAACAACTAAAAAAAAAAAGCCCATTGACGCCATCGTTACGATTTTACGGAAACCATTTTCATTCATGTTTTTTTTTTTCCAAGGCTGGTTGGAAAAGGAAACGGCAAAAGAATGGGAGGGGCAGGGTGATTCTGAAATACTCCTGCTTCTCTATAATATGCAGTAATATTCAGGAAAACAGTGCTGTTGATAGCATCATTAACTTTCAAATTCGGGTTCTCAGAACCGGCGATTTGCCTAGACTGCAATTAGTCTTGAAGTTGTTGTATCTTTTCAAGATTGCATACTTCAAATTAAGTATAAATCTCAAATTTTTATTTCAAAGTATTATTTTATCATTGTGTAGTTAATGTATCTTGGAATAGTTGAATAATCCATATTCTTAACAGAAAAATGATACTATCTATGTACATTGAAATCAGATCAAAAACGGAATACCCATAAAGCGCAAAGTTATCTTACCAAAAACAAATAAACTGTCTCAGTTGAATACATTCTATTTTTATAATTTTCGAAAATGGAAATCCTTTTAACGTGGTATGTGTTGGTATTGGCGGTTCCTGTCTCCCGGCCCAAAAAGAGAGAGAGAGAAAAAAAAAAACCACAAAGGTGCCCACGCGGAAGCCGCCCTTAAGAATTTCAGGTCTGACTTGTAAAAAACAATTTTTATGACAATGTCGGGTCATCGCTGTGGAAATTCGATTTCAGTTTTCTATTCTGATTAGTAAGGCAAAGGGGGTACTGATGAGAGAGATAAAGCATAACAGAGGATAAAAGAGTAGGATTTTGACCACAAGATGAAATGGAAAATTCTCACCGGCACTATCATGACAAGATAACATAATGAAGACATCCCGTCGGTGGGTTTAGTTATGTTTAAGATAGGCAAATTTTATAAAACTGTCTGCCCGTCGAGGCTACAGAAAAAGTCTTAATTATAAAGAGACAGTAAAACGGGTTGTTCGTTCATTACTCACTAATTCTTTCATTGAATCTTTTCATTACTAATAAAGTTATGAAAGGTCTAGCAATTTTTACCCAATAGTCAGCAAATCGGGCGATTTCAAAACTGTCATGATCAATTCGTTGTTTAATTTATTTTACTTTTATCAAACATGAAAGTATATGCACAAACATTTATCAATTAACTCGAATGTCAGAACCGAAAGTAGTTTTTCAGAAACAACATACTTAAATCAAGCACTATTTCAACCATTAGTATACGCAGTCTATTGAGTACATCCCCCATCACTTTCTACTGCGAGAATTCGTTCAATTTTGAGAGAAATTTGATCACACTCAACGTTTCATCCGGCAAATATATGGAGTGCTGGTTCACTGAAGACTACAGATTTAAAATAGCCTCCGTGAAAGAAGACGTATGCGGAAATGAACTGTTGGTTACGAAATACTCCCTATCTACAGATATTTCAACAACTGATGTTATCACAACACATGGGCTGGTGGAACAACACATTTGCAGGGAATCTCAAAATTTCTCCAAAACTGACACTGAGCGGTCGCGTAATTCTCGCTGTTCCTAAATAGTTCTTTCACAATAAAAGTACACAGTTCTCCAGTCCATGATCTCACGGCAATTAAATGTATATAAACTGCACGAAAGCCCCATTTCGCATCACAAAAGGTAATATATTATGAATGAAAGTATTACAATATGAACCAAAAATACCATAAAAAAGGTATCAAGTCCGCCCGTAGTGGTTTTGCATCTTTTAACCCGCCCGCTAAGGTTTTTTTGAGAGCTTCCTTTACGTAAAATTGGAAATGAAGATTCAATAAATTGTGCAAGATCAATGGTAACATTTCATTAATACATAGTTATTAAAACAGGCACACAAATATGGAATAAAATAAGAAAATTAATACTAGTATGAAGATCTCAGTAATGCGTATAAATCCATGATATCTTGCATATGGAGCATAACCATGGAGTCTTTACAAAATTTATTTTTCTCAGTTTTACTTAGAAAATCAAACTGATATTAAAATCAACGTTAGTTTCAAAGATTTCATTATCATTATTGGGAAAAAGAAATTCGTTGCTTTGCCGGAAAAATAAGATTACAAAGACAAGTCATTGAGGTAAATGGCTATCTCGCTATATTGGCCAGACATCGCCAAGTTGGAGATGATTTTCGCAACTAATTTATGTCGCCAAATTTGGCGAGAAATTACCAAACTTGGCGATAATTAGTCTGCTCCCGGCATAACTGAAACTGGGTAAATGCCCAAATAACTTAACTGTATTTGTCCCTATATACAACTTTCACTGTATATGCCTTCGTAATTTTTT
>KK112964.1:859632-889589 GCA_000611955.2 Stegodyphus mimosarum | reverse complement strand
TTTTTTTTTTTTTTTTTTTTCGAAATTACGGAATTGAAAATTACGGTACTGGAAGATACTAGAAATTTCTCGACAGCTGGAGGAAAACTTTATAAGAACGGAGAGAGCGTGACTTCGGAATATTGAGAGATCGTGCGAGCTTTCCTCTTGCGCTTTTCATTACTTTGTGTTTAACTCTCCTAGTTGTTTGAAGTGGTAACTACTGACTGTGGTCTATCATACTGAGATGAGCTGTACGTGTACTTTTATGGAAAGTTTCCAGAAAAGTATACGTATTTCTTTTTCGAAAATTATTCAATCCGTAACGATCCCGTACGCACGTGACAATATGCAATCTGAAAAATGGAAAGTCTGCGTGATTTTTTTCACTTTTCGCATTATCTTTTCCCCAGTTCTTAGTAATTAATAGCGAGTAACCTGCACCCTATGATAAAAATTCAACAGTTTTAATTAATTTTAGTTAATAGTCGATGTCATAGTCTAGTTAATAGTCGACATATCGCTGACAAAACTTATCATATGAAGCAATTAACATGTCATAGACTCGGATTTCAATCGAAACTGTTCAATATTCGTACAAGTAACTTGGAGTCTGGATATCCGTAAGTTGCAGCTCACTTGCTGCACAGTTTAGGAAGGGGGGGGGAACTTCCTATTCTAATGTTTCTAACCTATACGTGAAGGAAACTCACTTTAAAGATGGCGGCTAAATAGGCAGCAGAAATTCTGAAAAAGTTTGGAATTTTTTTTATAGTTAAGAATAAACTATTCATTAAATTCCTTTTTTTTAAATATATCTTTAGATGAGAAATCGGGCAAAATTCATTAAATTCGCATTTCTTAAATCATAATTTATCTATATAATGAAACATTATTTATGCACCACAATTCACTCCATCATGCAAAATTCTGAGCTAATATTCTAATAGTGACATTGCATTAATTATCGAATCAATGCATGCTAAAATATTTCTTAATAAGTTTCTCAGTCGCTAACAGTATTACTTATGACAAAACATATTTTGCCAGTACTGAGGACATTTTATAAAACTGCGACACTAATGCAGTTTACGATGTTTAGTACAGTATACCTTATGACAAAACATATTTTGCCAGTTCTCTAATATCTGACAGAGAATTCGCTTGTTTGATAGCAAATGAACTTTAGTGCGGTAATTCCATTTTCAATCATGAACGAAAATTTTCATAAACTGCTTAGGGTTAAAAAAAAAAAAAGAGAAAGAGAGACAAAGTAAAATACGACAGTTCATCTCTACATTCGATTCAAACCATTTTATCCAATGAAATCAAATACAAACACTTCTTGATGAAACACACACACCGACAGTTTGGGAATACCACATAGATTTCTTCACTGAACACTCAAATGTTTCTATAACATTTTACGCAGAAACCCAATTGAGCTTTCTGATATAATTATACATACAAATAACCTATCATTCAGAAATCTTTACGGCAAAACTCCATTTGCAAACATTTCTTCATCCATAAACAAATGTTAAAGTATGCCTCCTGAATACGTTGAGTAAGTCGTATCTTTTTCTACTAATTAAGAAATATTTTATTTCTATTTTACATACGCAGACATTTAACTTAGAAATTATCAAGGAAAGAGAAGCAATAATTTTTTTAAAGTTCTGCATTCCTTACGTCTTACGTTTCCAGGCATTATTTTTCCGCGTGGTTACAAAATCATGTTTCGTAATCGTCAGCACAAAACTGGCATTCAAAACAAGGATGAGCCACCTGGCGGTAAAGATCGCTAGTCAGAAGATGAAGACCTTGTGCAAACACAATGATTAGGTAACAGAAAAATTTCAAAATAATTTACTGGGTCAGTCACTGTTGTTCTAAAATAGTTAAATAAAAGACATTTTTAACGTTGTTTGATTCATAAAAGTACTTATTTCATAAGGAAATTCGTTCTACAATCTCTGAATACACTCTAATGAAATAGAACAATACTTTTAAGAAATAAAATGATGTATCAGAGACCCTCATATTGAAATAACATATATGTAAACATTAAATCAGGGACAATAAAATATTCGGTTAAATTGGTGGAGACTCACAGAAAGTATGTATACTTTATAAATCTAAATTGACAATTCAGATTTTCCGAAACTTGGTCTCTCTAATTTCACGCATGTAAAATTTAAAACAAAATGGAACTTAGGAGAAATTGTAACTTTATATTCCGCAATCCAAGAAAAGCAAATATTTTAAACAAAGTCATCACAAAATATAGGAAGGAAATTTCTGGAAATCTAAAAGTGTCATAGAAGAACGCTTTCTTATACGCGTATTTTTCATATGGAAAATTCAAAATGGAAAAAATTTTATTGTCGTACAAAATAGGTGCCTGAAAAGAAACTACTATAACTTTGCGTTTCCCAGCTGGAGTCCCCCGGATACCTAACATTCTATGAGAAATAGTAATAACTGGATTTCGGGAAGGACTTCCTTCATAAAGGACTTTTTGAGGAAAACAGTCTTGTATCCCTTTTATACATAGAAGAAACCATTAAACAGAGCAAAGGAACCGTAAATCATATGTAAATACACTTTTGCCTCATTATACGTGAGTTTCCTGAGATACGAATAGTACTGCAAGAGTTCCGCAGGGTTAAAAATGTAGAAAAACGCTGATCTAACCCTTTTCTCTTAGTGATTTTCCGCAAAATTGCGCATAAGTAAGGAAATAAAACTTGTCTTCGCGATACCCCAAAACACACCTGCAGGAACTAACGGATGTCCAAAAAGTGTTCTACGAAAACCGAAAGTAACAATTACTTAAGAGAAAATGAGAGAGTGAAACTGGGACAGCGGGGTGTGGAATAAAAGACAAAAGGACCGGATCTCGACAACACTGGGCAAAGATAATTAGCCTCTCTGAAGATGGAGAGGGGGAGGAGACTGATTTATTGGCTTCGCTGTTTAATACGGGGTTAATGTCACAAACGCGTGACCCTGAGTGTTGACTTTTCATTTTAGCGGGAAGTTGAAAGAAGGAAGTACTGAAAGAACGCTCAAAGCTTTGAACGCGAATGACTAAAAACGAACGACGGTCAGGTGCCATAACTATATTATAAATTACCTCATTCCCTCCTTTTCTTAAATCTGTTGTTAGATGCATACATTCTCTAATATCTGTACTGACAGTGGATTCGCTTGTTTTTATAAACTGAAAGATTAAACTGTTCTTCCGAGACAGCATTATATTGTACAGATAATTTTTGCTGAAATTCATTTCTTTATGAAGACGTCGTTGAAAACGTTCTGTCCTGCAGTAGTCACCTCTTGATTAACCGAAAACGGTTAAAAAGGTATCTTGTCCTCTCCCTTTAAAATTTACTATCGTAAACTTTCAATCTAAAACCAAAATTTCTATTGAAAGGGGAAAAAAAAAAACCTGAAAATCTCATTGGTTAACAGCAATAATAGCGGATGAGTCTGAGATGAAATTTGCCTCGGTTCGAGACCGGTTTAGCTGACTTTGCCGCATTAGTTTAAAATCAATGACACTGTTCAGGTACTCTAAAAAATATTGCCTTTTAAGGCCACTTACAGCATAGCTTCTTCATACTGTTCATGTTTGTTCTATTATTTACAATGTATTCTTTTATTCTGAATAATGATTTTATTTACCTAATCAAATAAACTTATTTTCTATATCAAACAGCTTGAAAATACAGATAAACTATTAAAAGTATACTTTCGTTAATTACACTTACAGATTATTGTTCTTTCCAGTCTGTCTAATGTCCTCGGATTAACAGCGTCATTGTGAGTTAACCGTGGAATCTCCAGTATTACCCCAGTTAACTGTGACAATTATATATGCTAAAAATTATATCTGCGTTATATCACATATTCTATGCTCACCAAAATAAAATTCCTGACAAAGGTTTTTTGTAGTAGTTTCAGTATGACAGTATAAAAAAAATTGTCAGATCGAACATTTAATAAAAAATTCTTAAAATAAAATCTCCTTGAAATCGTTCTAAAAATCTGTAAACAACTTGTGTACAAAATGTTTCGCTATTTCACCTTGGTCAGCTCCGTGGATAAGCTCTACTGATAAACCACATTAAACTCTGAACAAGCCTTTTTGATCATTAAAATATAAACTTTTTTCAGATTCTCCCTGCCCCTCTCTTTTCTGTAGTTTTATGTGCCGCACCTGGCAACGTAATAAACACAGAAAACGTTCTCAACAAAATCTAACAAATTAGAGTACGAAATTATCGCTATAAAATTATTTCTGCGCATACGCACCAAGAACGAACAGCTTCAAAAAATAAGCCCTATATTCACAGTTATTAACAGATATCATGTAGTTGCTGACTTATTTCGTTAACACGTTATTACTTAAAATTTTCAAAAATGCAAATGGAATATATTATCCGTGTTTCTCCTGAAAATTACATATCAGAAAAATAAATAGTTAACGTATGGGTACTTTCGAATTATCCGCTTCCGAATACTTAAGATTGGTGTCAAATAGCGATAACTTGCAGCAGATGTCTACCTGTCTCATATAAGTATTCTTTTTTTAAAGTATAGAAGATAGAAGTACTTTTTTTTCCCCCTTGGTTAGACTTTCTACTAGCTTTCAAGTTTTTTGCATTTTTTATTTTCTTAATGGAATTTGGGACTTGATAAATAAAACCAATGCCATCACCTCTTCTCTGGATCATGGAATACTGAACACATAAATAATAACCTGAAAATGTAATACTGAAAATTCCACACAGATGGCGAGAGAGTAATAATTTCTTTTAAAGGAAGCCGGCTCACATTCACAACAGCCATTCGTTTTTTACTTCCTTGTACGAAGTGAAGGAAGTATTATAACCGCCAAAAATTTCGGTATCAGATTTCATGGGAAATATTTATTTTGACCGCTTCCGAATCTATTCTGATTATTTTTTGAGTGACATCTATTCGCACAGGCAGAATAAAGGACTTTTTATTCCAAAACGGGTTGTAAAGTAGGCTTATAATGAATTTTTTCGTCATGTCTGTATGTACGTATTTCGCATGACTCAAAAACGATTAGCAATAGAAAGCTGAAATTTTGTATAGAATAGGGAAGAGAATAAACTTCGACAAATAATGAATTCTCCCAGTTCCTGTACTTATATTTGGGAAAGTTTCATACGCGTTATGAAAAAAATTAAATTATAATTTTGGCTACCGTACGAAAAAACTGACCGGCAAATTCTGAATATTAAATTTCAGAATTTGCAATTTTTGATGCCATTTTTAAACTTTCCTTCAAGAATCAGTGAATTACGTTAGAATAATTCGAAAAAACAATTTTAAATGAAGGGCAAAAAAGTGTGTATAATTTAATAGGCTGCATAAGGAAGTCATCTGGTGTCTATAGCAGTTTTTTTTTAATGTTACTGCATGAAGTTACCATTAAATTTCAATGAAGTTTGTGACTTTACAATAACGGTTAACTCGCAGATTCACAAATTTAATTTTCACTACCTAAATTTTAGATACACAGATTTCTCTCTTTCATTTTAATGACACTAAAATTTTAGTTTTAATAGACTAGCAATTATACATAAAAAACCCGAAACAAAGAATCTAACTATTTTAGCATTTTTCTAGAAGTCATTCAAAACTCAGAATCATCAGCACAGCATTTTTATTTATAAATATATCCGATACAGAACTGTATCTAAAGAATATTATTACGAAGCGATATGATCGCGCATTGCGAAGAGAATTAAGTTATAATTTCCGTTTTTCAATATCAAATAAAACCGTGGATTACTTTTTTTAAAACAATAACATACTTAACTGGAACAGTGAGAAATCTTAATAAAACAAAGAAAACTTTATAAGAAACCATAAAAATTGAAGTAGATACACATTAATTTGGGAAAACTCCGCAAGAGATATTTCGTTGAGATTAGTTCTATAGTAAAGATTTATACCACAATTAAAATTAATAAAAAGAAGCTTCTAATTTAACTTCTACTGACTCAAGTGATCGTTAGCGCGCCATCAAGTTGGAATTCTCTTTCAGGATTCCCTACCTGTACACTGCAGCTATAGAAGGAAAATAATATTCGAAAATTCGTTTCACAGAATTCGAAATTTCTAAAATACCAAATAAGGAAATTTTCAACAGCATATAGTAGAATTTCATTACTATGATTGTTTTCCAATACCAAAAAATGGAATATGAAGTGTACAGATTAAACATTATACTACCATCGCTACCCATGGTAGTATATTTAATATTATTAATTATTTTAGTAAAAGCAGAATACACAAAAACACAAATACAATTAAAGCAAAAAGTATTGATGGAAATGGTAACTAAACCTTATTCAAATAATATGTACTCACTGTGATAAGAGTATAGTATATACTAGGGTAAAAATAAATAAATAATTCTCACACGTTCTATCTAATGCATAAAGAGAAACACTACAAAAAACAACTAAATCTTACAATGATATTTAAAACTACTTCTGAATTTCAGCACCACGCAGCTTAAGGAAAATGAGAAAGAAATACTCCACGTTTAGAAGGGAAAAAAAAAAAGTTTTAATTACGGTGTAAACTGAGGGGAAAAATATCGCCTTTTAATTATTTGGAGAATTTTAAATTACTTGCTTACTTGACGCCTTAACTTATATTAAACGATCCGAAAGGTTCACGTGCATTGAATCTGAATTTTTTAAACAAATTCTGAACCTCCCACACTTAGTTCAGCATCAAAATTTATTATTATTAATTAAAAATAACTGCAAATTTTTAGGCATGAAATATACGATATTTATTATTATTTTACAATTTTTGTATAAAACAAACGATGTACTCTTGATGAATATGCATATTTTAAAAATAATAAACCGTTACATGGAATTCTACCGACAATGAAACATCAATAACACAGTTATTAAAACATGCATTACGAAATATTGAAAGGTTCAATGGCGCTTTTATACGAAATAACGGGCAGCAGTGCCGCAGTAACTCCAATACGTACTGCTTAAAATATCAATAGGGCCACCACGTGAAATTAGAACTTGTTTTATAACACCAACCAAAATATAAAAGTTATTTTTGACCAATAGAAATAAATAGAATAATATAGAATTAGTTACAAAAAGATTCAGGTGTATTAAATTTACGTAAAAAACATCCGTTAGCTGCAATAATAAAGCATATATAGCGTACCTTTCCTGTTGTTCTTATTATTCCAACATTCACTGCTTAGCGTGTTGTGTAGTCGAAGCTGTTACTGTTCCCATTACATGGCGCAAAGAACTGATTACAGATTAAAACACAACCAACTCGAAATCATCAATGAAACTTTCCGTTAATGAAATTACAACTAACTAAAACAACTAAGTCATCGTAAAATTTAAACGCAGAATATTTCATTCCAGTAATTGCCTAGATACAGAAGCAAATATACCCGCCATTTTGGATAGCCGAATACCATCACAAGATGGCGCTAGTGTTCCACGGCCGCATTTGGAGATTACCTCAGGCGGTAAAGGAAAATGCTCGGAACAGCAGCAACTACGTTTCGAAAGCGGAATCTCCTGCCCCTGCGCGGTAAAAGATGGCGTCGTCCTGAATTTCGAAAAGCAGAGAGTAGGGGGTTGGCTGACTCAACGAATGCACACATGCGTTCATTCATGCCGACCTTTCCACGCATGCATGCATCCATAAATTCACAACCGAAAGGACACATACATCCACACATCGCGGCCGACAAAACAGCTGATCGACTAAACACGTTCTTGGGACCTAAACATTAGAGAAATCGATCTTCTTTTTTTTTCTTTTTTTCCCCATCTGTAAAAGGGACGAGACGAAAAACATAAACACGAGAAAAGGGGTGGGTTTACAATGTGGGCGCGCCGATTTAGAAGCAAGTTGTGTTTCTCAGCGAAAGAGTTTTATAATCTTTCGTGTTCTATCTGTCATTCCATCAGAAACAATATAGTATTTTAATATTTTTTTTTTTCATTTCGAATTCCTTAAACTAAAATAAGCTGCAAAATGTTACTTTTTTATTAATAACAAACTTAATGAGTATTTAACGACTTTTTCTTTCTTCAACAAAGAATTTTTTTTTTCTAAAAACAAGAAATCATTTAAGAGGTTTATATTCTAAAATCTTTCAACAAAAATGTCAATTCATTCCCCGTATATAATAAATATATCGTTATGTAATATTTTAATGCCATATATGACTAATTTTTAAGAATTCAATTCCTTACTATAACAAATTTGATTTAATGATGAATTAGTACAAGATAATAAACCCATTAAGTTGCAGAACGGATTAAATATGGCATTTTTTAGACTGTTTTTCTTTTCTTTCTTTCTTTCTTCCCCCCCCCCGTTTCACGGGCAGCACGGTAACAAGCTGATAGAAATCGAAAAGTTAAATAGATATGAGTATGTGTACCATAAAAAATATATAAATCAAACTTCCAACTTGAACTTCCAATAGTCCCTTAACCCTTCATTTTAATTTGGATATTTCCTCTTGTCTGATCTCCTCTGGAAACTACATCATTTCAAAATAAGAGCCAAGTCATGTGATTTTTACGTAGCGCTAACCGAAACTCAACGAGCCAATTAATTTTTGAGGGCTATTAACTAGTCGATCAAAGGATATCAAAATCAAAATTAATTCCTTCTGAATTAAGATTTCGTCCTGAACATAACTGGACATCGCTTCTGTTTCTAAAAGAACTTACTAACGCTTACGAACTTCAAAATAATAATCTTAAAATATAACGGTACAGATTTAAGTTTAAAAACACAGCTATGGCGCCCCATTTATTTATGCTGACATATTGAAATGTTTTGATCTAAATAAAAAGGAATATTTAAATCTGCCTCAATTGGAAGTTTTTATTCATTACCAATTTTCCAACATATCTAAATTATTAACTACCTTCAACGAATCTATATTTTAACTTACAAAAAAACACATACAGTGAGAAAAAAAGATAGAAAGATAAAAAAATTAATATGTAATTAAACACCATTAATGCTGCACAAAATAAATTAACAAATTAATTTGTAAAAGAATAAGACAGAATACAAAGAACAAATTTCTACTAAAAGTGCTAAGCTACTGTCTTAACATGAAGACGGCATAAGTCAGAAAACAACATTATTTCCAAGTTTAAGCCCCTGCTGTTTTTTGATTTGTGCCTTCTTCTTATGTTGAATAACTTGCCCTTTTGATATACACAGATATATATATCTTAAATATTCTATCTTTTATGAAGAGTGATTAAAAAATATCTAGTAGAAATGCAAAGACTGGTAGACGGGACTGAAAATGGAATGTTGGTGCCTAAATAGCGCACTGAGGTGATTCAGGACACCGCTATGTAGTAAGTAAAAGCACTTTGCTGACGTAACATGTCATTTCCCGTGTGGATTTGGAGCGGTATGTACGCCACACGAACACGGACCTTACGGGCACGTTTATCTATGCGACGGAGGACGGAAACGGAGCAGATGCTAAAAGAGATACCTAGGAAGAGTTTTTTGTACCTCCTTTGAGTAGCTATTCAAATTTAGCCACAATCCCATAGAAAAAATCCACCTTGGCGAGTTCTATGTTCGTGTAACGATGCATATTGCTCGAAATCCGCATGGAGAACGCTGAACACTGGTAGTTCGTCTGACGTTCTAATCCCGCGAACGGACTGGCTACACGGGCGTTTTCGTGGTTCTCCACATGTACAGGGTGGTTATAATTAAAGTGACCCTATATGGACAATGGGGAAACGATTTCTGCAATAAAAAAATTTCATGATCATCTTCTTCAAACTATTCTTCGACATGGGCCCTTTTCGGAATTCCTTTCAACGACGATATTCAATCAAGCAATGCAACTAAACTACTGCTGCCGTTCTGATAACACAGTTTTACGAAACTGCTCGATCTTTCTTCTGCGAGGACATGATTAACGATGACAAAGGCACACAGATTGATTTTCTGGCTCTGACTGCAAGTCTCTTTATAGGTTTGACTTATCTGCATACGAAAATTTTGAAAATTGCAATCTGGTAGTCAAAATTTGAACTATTTTTTTATTGCAGAAATCTTTTCCCCATAGTCCATATAAAGTGTACACCAAGTTTCATCAAAATCCAACATGCAGAACGGGTTCTACAGGGGCCTGAATGGGCTCACTTTAATTAAAACCACCTTGTATAACGCGTATACAAGCTAATTTCCCTTAGAAAGTCCTCTATGAAGGCATCCCTCCCTTTAGGCAGATAGCTCTCGAGTGCTCTGCCATTATCAACTAAACCAAAAACAAACCAAATTGCATGGAGAATTACAGTTTACGCTTCAATAGAATAGAATGAAATAGGACTAAACTACTGTTTGTAACCAATATAATATATATATAGCGTTACGAAATGTCCAGCCACGGTAAGACAGCTTCCTCACAAAGCGGGTTTAGGGTTGCCATATTTGCCTCGAAATCGGCCATTTGGCAACAAAATTGGCGATATGCCATAGACGGATGGAGAACATTCTGGAACGAATTCTTACCGGTTTGGCCCAGAATGTTCTGAAAGGCAGGCCAAAAGCTATATAAACCCCGCCTATACGCGGAGTAGCAGTTTAGTGTATCGTTGAGGCTATCGAGTGCATCGCGAGTTGTAGCGGGGGGAGTCTCGGGAGCACGTTGAGTTCCGAGAATGGCCGAACCGAGTCGGGAGTTGTCCTCTAGTGCTTTGCCGTGAAGCTGTCTTCACCATTACAGCCTGAACGTTGTGTTGCTGATTGTTTCAGCGTATTCGTTGTAGTTTTTCGACAACTATAAACGTGTTTTTGGAGCTGTCCTGAGTAGTACTGGCAAATAAATTCTGTTTTGGTACTTCATCAATTGTCGTCGTCAATCACTCCAAATCCCCGAACCCTTAGAAATGTGTGTGTGTGTGTGTATAATTATACGTAGCGTTAGGATAAAAATACGATAACGTAGAGTAAAGAATATTTGTTCAAATATTACAGCTAAACACGATATTTTCGGTAATAAAACAATCACCTCCGCCATATTCAAAAATGTAAAAAAAAGCTTAAGAGTCCACGTGAAAAAAAAAATCGTACAGAAAATTGAGAAGACTTGAAATGTGCAGCAACAAATCTTGTTGAGCACAAACACTAAGATTAATCTTTGTTACTCCCATCAGTGAATCATTGTGTCCAAACTGAAAAGAAACTTGAAAGAAGAGGTTTTCAGGACCACAGAATCTGACGAAATCATTTCAACAATCTCTTTACGTTGAAACACAAGGACCGCTGAGAAACGTAAACAATAAATACATCGGTTTCAGGTCTTCAGAAGATATACCAGAGTGAAACACTATCTCGCTTCTCTGTCTCAACTCGATAAAATTCACTGACAAGTGAAAAATCGACTTTTTTTTTTCACTTTCAAGATAGATTACACTACGATGAGACATCGAAAACAAACTGATAAAATAATCTAATTGCAACAAAGCAAAATCACTGTTATCCTAGTGTCTTTTCTGCAAAACAAACCGTAATTTACAAAATGGAAACGAAATTTATTCTGCACTGGCAATTAAAAAGAATAGTCTTATCCAGTTTTAAAATAAAATACGTTAAGGAAGGTTTGTGTCAGAACAATGAACTCCGAATTTTTCCACCCAGAAGCTTAAAAACAAGTTTGTGAAACGGATGTAATCTTATATTATTCTTTCTCCAAATAGTCAATAAATTTACTGAAGACAAAATAAATGCACATACCAATGCAATCGATAGAAAAATGTATTACTGATTAATTACTGATTTTGTGAATTCTACATTCATTAGATTTCCAATTTCTGTAACTATCAACGATGTCAAAGTTGTTGTTCGCTATCTCCGGTCTGCAAATCTCATACTTAAATTTACGTGATTATATTTCAATAAATTAGAAAAAGAAATTTTCGTTGGAAGAAATGTCCCGGCTAATTACTTTTTTCTATGTAAGTGACGATAGTAAACAACTTTTTTGTTTTTAATTAAAACTACTTTTTGCGCATATCACATTAACAGTCTGAAAACTATGAGGCATTCATGATCTGTGTGGATAAGATAAAAAATAAAATAATACACGATAAATAAATAAACAAAGAAAATAAATAATAAATAAAATTAAATAAATTTTTTTTTAAATCTTTTCGCTGAATTAATTCAATGAAAAATTTCTCGAGTTTCTTTCAATTTACATTCCTATCAGAACTTCGAAAATATCTATTAAGAAGAAAAGAAATTCAAAGCAGTAAATTTCTAATTTAAACCAAATAAATGACACACATAATATTTGCACTTTGGCAGCTGAGGCTGTTGGTTCGGTAAACCATCGGAACTAGTCCTGTGAATATTTGCAAATACAAAGCTGATTTTTGTTGTTTGAATTCTAAAACAATATTATCCATTTCAAACAATACAGTTACTGAAGCTGTTATTTCAGAAATTTCGCTAAAATACCACAAAATGTAACTATAAAATAACCTCTGAGTAGAAGTTCACAGGCAGCTAAATATTTAAGGCACAGCAGACAGTTACATAAATACTGATACAAATTAACGAAACAATCACGTGCGCATCGCGACCTGCCTCAAAGAAAAGCAAAAAAATTCATTTCCTTCAGCACTTAAATAGGCAGTGACTGCATTAAGTCAAGTTTTGATGCAATACTTAATTAAGCAATATATTTATTTAACTGATATTTAGTGATCCCTTCCTAAAACCATCATCCACGGTTCCAAGATGATTTGGGTTCTGTGTGTACTCGGTTGCCTAGAGATTGTTATACACAATACCAACATTCTCTTATGTTTTAAGAAATGTTGATCACTTTTAATACTGGCAGAATGTTTTTTCGCCTGAAAATGTCTCCTTATATTAACAGCTCGACTTCCCGCTGATATCTTTCAGCAAAATTACTTTTAATTCCCCACAACGAATAGGTCTTATTTCCGGGTTTAGGAACAGTTCCAGAATGACATTTAACACAAATAACGAACCATATTATGTTATCTCTTAACAAAAGCACCTCTTTCTGCTGCTATTATTTCATTAAAATGTGCAATTTAAGAATTAATTTTGATTTTCTTCTATTAAGTTTCAGCTTTTTTGTAAGAATTCTACAGCAATGTGATTGATACACAGCATTGCAAAAGATATTTCCAACGTCATGCATTCCGTGCTTCGGTGCAGAACACCCTTTCTTCTTGCACATCTTTTATCACTTTTAAATTCATAAAAATACATTTCCGTTCCGTCACTCACGCACCGAGTAATGAGTTTCATTTTATAAGATAAAAACCGATGTGCTTAAGTTTTCAAGCTTTTGCCATTCACATGACAGCTCCTCTTCATTCCTGTTTTCTCTGCCACCTATTCACTTTTTCTTCAAATAATCATAACGTAAGCTGGCTCTATCTCAGAATATATTAATATGTACAAACTCGCCCGAAAAATTAGCCGTGATTAGCGAACAACGTGGCGCCGAACGAGACGTTCGCCCGTTCACGCAACGCGGGAAAAAGGGCGTCGCGTCCAGGCGCACCAATTTCCGCAAAAGCGAAAACAAAACCAACGATGTCTCAGAATTAAGCGAAAGAAAAGGTTCGCTCGACAATTACCGGCAGCGTACTTCGATATCGTCTCCCCCCTTTACGAATGCAAACAAAAAGGGGAAGGCCCTTTCAATAAAAATATTAATCATGCGCACACGAGACCCCCCTCCCCCGCCAACTATCTTTCGAGGTAATGACTCGAAGCGAACTGAAGAGAGAGAGAGCAAGGTAATCGCGATAGCTTTGTCCTTATTATTATTACCACCAGGAGAGAGAGAGCTCAAGATCACGTTCAACTTTTCGAATTAACTTATAATCTCGAAAGGAGAGCGAACGAAAAGAAGCACGTGCATTCGCTTCTCCAAAGGAAGCATTTTACAATTATCGATCCACGTTTGGCCGTTCCACGCTGCTGGTCCACCCCCTTCTTCTTACTACATCGCCCACGCATCCTTTCGCGCAGTTTGTTTTTATTCTTTGCAGGGATGACGAAGATTTTGGTAGAGACTTTTTTTTTCCGCCTGTTCTCCTTTTCTCTCGTTCTCGCTACTCTTCTCTGTGAAACGGTTCGATTCGGCAAATATTTTAAATCCGACGAGAAGAATATTAAGAGTGGTGATACTTGAGATTACGAACAAAGAAAAAAAAAAAAAAAAAAAAAAAAAAAGGTCGCATGTTCGAATTTGCAAATCACATTTGCCAGTACTTCAGTCGCCCCACTAACAAAAGAATCACACAAGTAAAAGCAAAGATTCATTAAAAAAAAAGAGAATTGGATTGGAATATTTTTACAAAACTGTCAAAGATATGCTTGAATTCTCTGGAATTTCTGTTGAGATTATCATCCCTAAAAGACCTAGGAAGCCTAACTTGGTGAGATCAATTTCAAATGCAAGTCAAATTTACAGCAAACGGATTTATGATAAAAATTTAAAAGAAGAAATTAGAAAACATTAAAATTCAAGCTCAGTGCTTCTGAATGGATTTCATTCGTTTCTTCGACTTTTTCTCAGCAATCATAGGCATATATTACTCACGAGTGTTATTTGAGAAATGCAATGGATGCTTTTATAGATTCTATGTGCCCGATAAACTGGTCACTATTTACGTTACACTAAAGGAAAATTCCGAAAAGTTCAAGCAACCAACCAACCGCAATAGAATCCAAGCCTAAATAGCAGAGTTCCAGGGCTTTTGCCACTCAGGCGTTGGTCGCATAGGGAAATATGGGAAGAAGCAGCTATTCTTTCGTTAATTCGAAGGTAAATCCCCATATTAAATGTAATTTCGACATTACAGTGGTAATCGAAACAAAGTATGTCTCATTCCACAGCAAATTCATAAGTTATAACGATAAAGATATTCAGATTTATTTAACTAAAAAATATAGCAGTGATATTAAAATTAGTTGAGAATGACGATAATAATATCTTATAACTTTAAACAAAACCTAACGTTTGATCAACGACAGAGAAAATTCATGGACCTTGGTTATGTTCAACAATCCACTCTGATTGACGAGTCTCAGCGACGTTTGAATCTCCTTCCTCTTCGAAATTTTTTACAAAGAGTTACTGCACTTCCATTAATAATAGTATTTAATAATTCTATCATGGCAATTTAAAGGACAGAGCTGGAGGGGGATTGAGTCGAATAATAACCTACTATCATCATTGCCATCACAACTCAAGTATAACACAAACCGCAAAAAAAAAATGGCTTTCAGCAAACTCATTCCATCCGCAAACTTTGCATCGAGTCATTTTCCATGGAATCGTTAATTATTCTAGAGTTCAACTGTCAGCCAGTGTCACATTCTGAATTGAAACGCAAAGGATGCACATACACGTTAAGGTGTATAACAAGATGCAAATAAAATCCCTTTTCCTCCAGCAAACACTCCAACAGAGATAGTACTCATTCATATATATCTATAGCTATATATATACGCGTGCGCATACACAAACTACTGTTCAAATGAATACCTGCACGTCAAAACAAATGGGCGAACGCCCTGCAACGGTGAAGCGACCAACAAGCATGTTCATTAATCACGGAATTGGATGCGCCCCGCTGTTTGAACCTCACAAACAGACACGCGCGGGGAGATACAGCGAAATCCATTGAAGACCGGACACGTATAATTCGGACGGGGAGGGGGTCTGTTGTCGGACATATTAAGCATCCTGAAGTCGGTGCGGACTCTTGCTCGCTACACCTGAAGCAATTATTTCGACTGCATAATAAAGGCGATGCGCATATTGGATGCCGGCTGCGAATGTCAAATTTGCAGTCTTCCCCAGGCCATGAATGTCGATAAGTGTAATAAACAGGGAACGGCGTTAATGCCCAGTTGAGATGTTCTGTCGCAACTGTGAATGCTATATGGAGAATTCATTAGCCAACCGCATTAAAAGTCACAGACCAACCTAGAACAGTGTCTCTATAGGCTAAACTTGAAAAGGCAGACAGGAATAAGAGACCTCGTAAGCTTTAAGAAGACAAATATTATGCTACTGAATTTTATAATACTTAAACTAGCACTCTAGATGTGCAATATCAAAATAATAAAATCACAGAAATAGACTAATAATTCAATTTAGAAACCCTGATTGTTGTTTATATTCAAAAGGTCCGAGTCTATAAGAACCAGCTCTCAAAATCATCCCAAATTCTTCCTCTTCCATTTTTCTCAAATAAAAACAAAGAACGCGAGCCATCGAGGCGTACTAGAAGATTGATGTACCTTGGTTGCTTAAACCGTTTTAATGAAGTATTAATCGAATGCAAGTTAAATTTTAATCAAAGATTGGGCAGATGTGTCAAAAACATTTTCCTTTGATGAGGCATCTAACATGAGACTTAGGACTTTGCATGTAAATGCTCTCACGTTGCTTAGATGTAAAAACCGTTGATCATTTCTTCTTATTTAGCACAAAAAGCAAATGTCCTTACACTTTTCCTTTTTTTCTAGGTGAACATATTATAGCTCGTTTGCAATAGCAGTTAAGCAGGGAATATTTTTTTTTTTAATTTAGTAATGTTGAACTCTATTAATTTCGAATGGGAATCAAACCTGGAAATTTACATCCGCAGAAAAGTGCATTGACCATTCAACATTAGATACGATACTTTTCATTGGACATTCTTACAAAGAAAACAAAAACGCTCGAAAGCTAGCTCTTCAGCAGTAACATTATAATATAACAGGTTACATTTAAGCCCTAATATAAGAAGCAAATATTACTGCTCAATAAATAAATAAACAAAAATCAATTTTATAAATGAAAATAAACAGAAAGTTTACCAAATAGCAAAAGCAGATAGATATCATTATACAAGTTCCTAACCTTAAACATTCATGTTCAATCACTACACAAAATTATTTTAAATTTCGCTCAAGCAAATTGCACAAGATTTAAACTCCTTAAAGATCAATATCTTAATTTCATATATATGAATACCAAATTCAAACATTAAGAAAGTAACTTTGTTCAATTACAAACATCTTTTATCTTAATTATTTTTTACGAACATGTTATCAAATTAAATATATTTAACTGTCTTCTAACATTTTTCTAGGTTTATCTAAAGTAGCGTTTATATACATATGAAAATAAAAATCCCTGCTCCTAGAATGCAATACATCATTACTAATTCTGCTAGTTAGGTTAGGTTACGTTATTTGAATACAAAAAAATACTCAAGGGCTATCTTCCTACTAATTCTGTTGGAAAACGACACTTTTTTTTAATATTTCAAAACGGAATTTTTTAGTGAATCGCATTTTACTGGATATAAATTTTACGAATCAAAAAGTATTATATTAAACGGTTTCATAAAAATCTCCGACCTCTCTTTAACGAAGATGATTCTTAACAAGCTACATCTTATAGTAATGTTTCCCTAAATTTTTAGACCCAAATGCATATAAACGATTCATCGCGATCTACATGTATTTATCAATTTCTCTGAAAGGGAAGGGAAAAGGTAAAACGAGACTCATTTTAAACAACTGGTAACAGAGAAGTAATAATAATAAAAAAAGTATTAATTATCATTAAGACTATTAATAATCACCTGGTAATAGAAATTATTTCATAACTGAAGGTGTGTTTCATCAGAAGGCGTAGAAATGCTGACTGAAATCTTAACGATCACAACCTTGAAAATAAAACACTCCAAGCACTTTTTAACCCGTTCCATTCAAAGATTCCCTAACTAATAACCAGATAGTGCAGGAAACGTAGGATAAAATTTCATATCTTATCCTCCTCCCCTACACCCAATTCCCTGTGCATCACTCTCGCATATCACATAGCAAAGTTCATCACATTTCGCCTCCAATGTCAATCATAAGCTGCGCCACCGTCGTAAACAACAGACCCCCAAGCGAGTTGGGGGAATGGCATAACTGAACGACCTATCACGAATACGCATACACCTACAGGGGGATGGAGGGGATCGAAATGGCCCAATTTAGCCATCTGCCCGCGCTGTGTCAGGTAGAGCAACCTGGAAGCCCTACAGCGGTGGAGCACAAATAAGGGGTTTGTATCATCCCAGATTCCGAGAATCCAGTCAAAGGGGATGGTCAACTCGGAATTTGTTAGCCATGAAAGGTGGGCTCGTGTTCCTTTGACTATAACACCACAGAACATAGATATCTCATGCATTCGTTGGCCGATACCGAGGAAACTTAAAGAAAGAATTGCTAACCTTCATTCTAGGAACGTGGGGAACCTGCACATATTCATGGGAAAGGACACTGTTTGCTTTCCCATGCAGTCACGTTAATTTATATCGGTACTGATGCTTTACATTTGAAGAAGAGGCAACGATCTAACTTTCGTGCCTCTACGCATCTGCATATGGAATGAGGAAATATGAAAGAGGGTTTAATTTTAACGCCAGATTTCATATTTTATATCATCAAACTCTGCACCAACTAAAGATACCAGCATGCCCATTTTTTTATCCTGTGGAGCTGCATCAAACGATATGAGTACTAATATTGTCTTTCGAAAACAAGCTCATTTCTATGGCATCAGTAATTTATTACTTTGCAGCTTGTTGCGCAAAAAATGTATCATTTTTTAATCCAAAAATGGGCAAGAAATAGTTTGTCGTGATCCATAATAAATTCAGAATTACATACGTTTCAGTCACAACCACGAAAACGCAATTTCCGTTGCAAATATGTTACATGAATCTTGCCAACAACAACGGATACATAAAAAAGTCCATTCGCAAGCATTTAAAAGAAAAGATCCATTATCTCTAAGAATTTCATTAGAGACAGTTTTAAAGCATTTTAAAACTTCCTTTCTCACCATATTATCTCAAACAACGTGCAATTTATAATGACAGCTTAGTTTAGCATTTTTAACTCTCTGTTCGTAAAATTTATTTTGCTAACCTGCTTTCGCTGCTGAAATTTCAATGATTATATCAATGAAATACCAACTTTATTCTCAACCAAACTTTTTCATGCCTGTATTTAATATTGTTAATGTGTATTCGTACTTTTGCCGAGTCAACAGTCCATTTTAAGAAATGTTGACTCAGATAAAAGAGAAAAATTCACAGAATAAATATAAAAAATAATAGCGTCAGAAATATCAAAATGAAAATGTGAAAGGATTTTCTTCATATGATTATGAAAGGATTTTCTTCATATGATATCGTAAAAGTTTCTTACTGCCTCCGCTTCTGAAAATATTTTCAGAATTTCTGCTTTATTACTAGTTGTACATAGCATTATAGTTGTACATAGCATTATGGCTACTATGATTTCTTTGTAATAATAATGAAGAAATAATTTTGAAAAAATAATGTTTTGCCCTCAATTTGTTTTTACCGTTTACAAATTACCTAATTTAAAGGCTATTACAAAAAATCCTGAACATGCTTTGCTAAGTCAAAAATCTCTTAATACTTTTAGAGGCATTAGGTATTTTTTGGAAGCAGGAGATGTGCAAAATGAGCAATGCCCTCGTCGGGACTCGAACCATGGCCCTCTCGAATACGCGCCAAGCGTGCTGACCATTACACCACAAAGGCATGCTAAGAAGCAGGAGAAACACCTTATATACTCCCCCTTTTAAAGGGCAAATAGGGAACCCAATCGCCAAATACTGGTCGTAGAGAATCATCACCCACCACTTTTTTTTTGGTTGTTGTTGTTTGTTTGTTTGGGGCACCACTTGTAGAGATATTAGGTATTTTTGAAGCAGGAGTCATGAAAAATGAGCAATACCCTCGCCGGGACTCGAACCACAGACCTCTCGAATACGGGCCAAGCGTGCCACGAACTACACCACGAAGGCATGCTAAGAAGGCGGAAGAAATACCTTATATACCGATTATCAAATGTCTTCCGTCCTTTATGATTCATACTTTACAGTGGCGACGGCCAAATGGCGACACGTCGTCAATATCCGACCTGGAAATTTCATTTACCACCAAATTCTAAAATTGCTTTGAAGATTTTTAAACATTACTTCCATAAATAAAGAATTTTAACAATGATGAATGCACTATGAAGTACCAAATAGAACTGCTCTCAGAGCTGAGGTACTTCAATGTGATTCAGTATTCAATTGAGCACACACACACAAAAATAAGTAAATAAATAAATAAAAATAAAATAAAATAAAAATCTGATCCATGGAAAATATTTTAAGAATAACAAATAGTGCTTTACACCTTTGTTAAACTAGAACAACTTTCACTGGTCAGCACTATTTTAAATTTGTGCACCTTTGAAGGCAAAAACATCCATAAATAAACATGGCTGAAAAAGAAAACGTAAGAGATTAAATAAATGAGAAAATGTGACAAAAATATTCCTCGCCACTTTCTTCAAAGGTAGGCATTTTCTACAGACTCAGGAAATTCGATGATGTATCAGATTTCACGGTTTACAGCGATTTTTTTTGGTAAGATAACCACATAAGGAAAAGTTCACTGCAGGCAAGCCTGTACATAACTGCGACCATAACCTAATAGTGATATCAGTTACAAAAAATCCATGAGGAGAAGAGATGATATGTTGGAACAGTTTTATGTTCCTTCAATACATTGTAATCAAATTCCGTTTCTTCTCTTTCAAGGGGACGGTAATTGGGGGGGGGGGCGAGAACCGAAGAGGAAAAAAGAGGGAAAAAAGAAACATCTTTTGACAGTGCTTTGCGTTAATGATGTAGTCAAAGAAAAAATGGCAAATCTTCACAGTGACAGAATGATCCAGACAGCGATCTGCATCACGTGCAACGGCATTTCATGAGCCATGTGGGAATTTTCTGAACTCCAAAATCCTGTTTATTTCACTATTTGCATACTCGTCCAGATGGAACCACAAGTCGCCTGTAAAAAAACAGTCTAGAATATAATAACTCGATTGTAGACAGATGGATGTACTCCGGTAGATAATTTGTATTTTATAGAACGCTTATCAACGATTTGCGTCTGGTAAGAGCAAAAGACTTTTTCAGTACTGCAAAAAAAATGAGCAATAACACTATTGCTCATTTTTTTTAATAATGTATAACATTTATGCGACATTTTGCATAAAAAATTGCAGTTAGTTATTAAAGATCTAAGTAATTTTATTATCACTGCTTATGATTCATAGTACATTAACAGAATTATTACTATTCATCAATGAAAATAGGCTATTATAAAAATCATTAAATTTAGATTAGCTGCACTATGAGTATACATGAAATAAATCATTCTTGTTAAACTTTCTTACTACAAACTATTAAACTTTAAAAAATATATTAATTTAATATTCAAACAGAAGTAAAATAATTAGATAAAATAAATTTGACTGTGTACACCAAGTGACTCTTCTTGTACGGAATATTAAATTATAATCATTTTTTCCTCAATTTCATTGAAACCTATTTCTTCCTATTTCATTAGAGATATATTTCTAACTCAATTCATTCAGTTCTCACTTCGCGACAAGGCAAAAATAGATAAAAACTCAAAATACCTATATTAAAACTTGAAAGATATAGAAAAATATAAAACACCAAATACAGTTAAAAAATTTTAAATAATTTTTTTAAAATTAAAATTAAAGAGTTTCTACGCAAAAACAAGCAATTTGGCTAGCGGGCGAGAGGGCAGATTTTTCGGTGCACAAAACTGAAAGTTTACTTTTGGTCTCACTCGTGAAAAAGACACTGAAGGCGTAGAGACTGACTTAATTTGTTGTGGACACTATGCTGAATCAATATATGGGATAATTTAATAACTTAAACGATAGTTCCAGAATGGAAGCATAATTTAATTCGCAATAATAAAAGAAGACATTACTTTGTTGTTGCGAAGCTTAGTTTCGAATGTAGACAAATATGGCCGCCATGAAAAAAAATTAGGCTTAGCCGCACTTAAACAACTTTTAAATTGTTGATAATTCTACAACTATAACATGCAGGTGAACTAAAGGCATAAAAGTCTTAACCTGATGATAAGAACAACATAATTCAATCATTCTTAAAGCAAAAAATGAACAGTTTACCAACATATAAAAATAAAGAAACTGAACTCTCTGAGCCGAACAACAGTGTGTATGTATATATTACTTTTTGTGCAGTTGATTGCAACCAAAATAGGAGGTGCACACCAACAGTCCTATACAAACCAATCATATCACCAACAAATATAGCAGTCCTATATACAAAATTTCAACGTTCTGAAGCTACTCGTTTTTGAGGTATGCGAGATACATCCATACGTACGTACGGACGCCACGAAAAAAAAAATCTCTTCTGAATCCGTTTTAATTCAGTTTTATAATTTTTTGGGGGTAAAAGGGTCCTTTATTCTGTCCTTACCTACAGATGTTACTCAAAAGCATTGTTAAATTTTATACGATAGCAGTCAAAATCGATATTTTCGTTGAAATATGATATGCGAAATTTTTGCGATTACAATACTTCTTTTTTACTTCGTACAAGTAAAAATCAAGCGTCTTTTTCGAATTTAAATTTTATAACTTGGGGGAAAATTTTTTAAAATATTTTTTTATACAATAATTTTAGGACCAAAATGTAGACTTAACTTTGCTGCCCATCCTGACCGACATCATATCTTAAATTCCCGTAGCTACAAAAATGAGTACAATTTCAGACATAAATAACACCTGTAGTGAATTTAGATCGCTGAACAGTAATCACGTGTTCTGCAGGTTAATATGCAAACAAAATTTAATAAATCTAAATCAGAAGGAGGGACGGAAAGACATAGAAGAAGGAGAAAGAGATCGATTTTAAGTTAATATGACTTTAAATGAATTAAACCTTTTAAGGATCTCCATTGCCTATATACAACAAATATTCGACAACATATACAACTATATTCAGACTATATACAACAAAGCAAGATAAAAAATTAACGCTTCCATTAAAATCAAAAGTATTTCGATACGTCAGGGAAGAACTGAAGCACATTTATCATCAAGACGTTATTCATTATAAACTCGGCGACGAATTTGTAGTAGGTGTAAATGACAGCAATTCCTATCAAAATGATAATGGACCCTATTTGAATTCAACCGATTTGTATTCGCCCCCCCCCCTCATCTATACCAAGTGTCTTCTCGTTCCACCTTAAAACCGCTATTAGAACTGTTAATTTCCTTCTACTGCGCCTGGAAAGAAAGATTTCTGGTAACCTTCGCTTCTAGGAAATCCGACTGATTGCTGGAAGCGAAGACTTCTTAGATGTATATTGTCTCCTTCCCCTTTTATGTGAGACGTTTTCTCCAGCCTCGTAAAATGTCTCGGGAATGTACGCGCAACTTACTGTCGAGCGGAACTGTTTTGACTAGAAACATCCTGTTCAAACTTGCACTGAAAGAAATGCATTGAAGATGTTTCTTCAATGCATTTCAGCAATGTTCATGCAATGTTTCTTCAGCGTTATTATATGTGATAAATGCTGCCTGGTGTTGAACTGCATATGACATATGGACATTACTGCGAAAAAACGATGCTTCATATTGCAATATATATATATATACACATATATATATAAAGAAAGAATGAAAGAGGAAATTGTATTAGCAGGAGAGAGTGCAACAGCAGACTGAGACTTCGAGCTCAGAGAGTCAAAAATCTTAGCAAACTCTTTTGGTAAACCGTTAAAATCTGAAACCTTTGAGATGTTATTTATTTATTTTTAATTTCTTCTATTTCCGATCATATTTCAAGGTAATATTACCCACATTAAACAGCGGCTTTCAAGTAAAACAAACGCGCATTCAAAGATTAAAAACGAAAAAGGGAAGACATAACGGAAAATACTTAACAAACGCAGAAATAAATGTATAAATAGAAATTAAAAAAAGAACATGAAAAAAAATAGCAGCTAAATCGTTTATCGGGAGTATCCATAATTAAGTTATATTTTTATTTCTCCCCGAAGACTTCTACAAAACCGAAAACATACCAAAAGTTTTCGCAAGATATGGTTAACTCAGGAAAGGGCGGAATTTTAAGACAAAGATAAAAAAAATATTAAAATTATCACACTTTTGCCTCTCATAAAATATGCATAATGAATCTCTCGCTTAGCAAGGAGAAATTTACAGCTTGCGTATTGAGACGGTAATTAAAACAGCCCAGTTACCTATCATTTATGATGCTCCACCGGAAGAAAAATTCATCCGCAAGGGCCAAAGGAAGCTGTGTAATTAAAGTCTAATTAACACGGGCGATTGTCTAACGCGTCGAGAAGAAAGAAAGGATAATAAAGGGAAAAAAATTTTTTTTATCTTACCTTAAAAAAAATTAGCTTCAAATAATGAAAACAGAAACCTTTATATTTTCTACGAAAGCAGCTAGATAAGAAAATATGCTTGCAACACCTGTACTTGGACAATGTACGCATACATTTTTCTTAGTTCAAAACGTTTTGATCGTGACACCCTCTTTCGCAGTGGTATCAACTTTTTTTAAAAAATTTTATAATACTACGCAATATGATTTATGTTTTTTATTATTAGTCCAAAGGGGCTTTGTCCCTGAAGGACTATTGTTTTCGTTTTGCGATTTTGCGTCGGAAACATTAAAAGTCTGTATCACTTTTCAAACTGTTGCCACAAAATATTGCAGCCCTGTATTATATTTAAAGAAATTAAATAATGAAGAATGTGCATAAATGTATGTATGATTCCCGCATTGTGATAAAACGACGGTACCTAAAGCCATCGAATTTTGAATGCCGTAATCCTGCTGCGAATATAGGCATCTGGAAGCCCAAATTTTGAAATTTATTTTATTAACGAAAACTTTAACGAATTTTTGATTAACAAACTCGAGGATTTCAAAGCGGGCAATGGCAACGTTGTACAGAAAAAAACATTTTTATCTGCAGCGCGTGAGACTGTGTGTAGGAAATTCTAAAGATATGCTCAGTTTAAAATTATTTTGCGATATTGTTCTTTAACTGAATTTTATGGTTTAAATGCGAAGAACATGATATTCAATAAATAAAAGTAACATACAAAATGTTTAAAAAACGCCCCTTTGGACGTAATTTAAAATCTGAAATCTTTCCGATTTTTTTTTTTTTAATGCCATTATCGGATATGATACATAGAATTTAGTGGAGAAGACTGAAAAAAACTTTCTTTCAGCGATTTATTTTTAATTGTTTCGCCTTGTCTTTATGTTTACTGATCTTTTTACAAATGTCTGCTCTATACGAAACAAACTAAATATAGCTGCATAATTTAATTTTTTGCTAATATAACTTGATAAATATGAATAGCTCTAAAAATTCAGAATTATTAGCACAAATTTAAAGCTAAATTTTATCTTATTTCAGAAACACCTGAACTCTTTGAAGGGCGGTGGTTACCTACAGTAACCACCTTTTCTATTGAGCGTCTTAACCACTCGTGTGAGTGGATTTCCAAGACTGACCGTTTCTGAAGTTCTCTTGTAGCTCACTAGATGGCAATCAAGAAACAGAAGCCAGTAGTTGATGCAGCAATTCGTTGTCAAGAAAATAAGCATCAGCCTTGGAAGACAACATCACGGCGATGTGCACACTGCAGCACCAAGAGAAAGCCTGTAAGAATCGTGTGTTATGCAGCACATGGAAAGTTGCACTCTGCTTGAAAAAGGAAAACTGCTTTCATGAGTACCATAAAGACTGATTTGTAGGGATGTGTTCTGTGGGTGGTGGTCACTGACAGTAACCACAAGAAGTGGTCATTTTTTTCACGCGTCTTAGACAAAATACATGTAACTGTCGCAAATAATTTCATTGTAACAACTGATATAGTAAAATAAAACAAGAGTTTTGCTGAAAAAGTTAATTGCCTTTCCCTGCCCCTCAAAGAGTTAAACAGAGAAAATGAGGTTAAGTTTACCTTATTTTATAAAAACTAACAGAATTTTCGTAGAAAGGAAAAACATACACATACGTGCACACAGAAGAATTCCCCTCTCCCGCGCAAGAAAATTCCTCGACACTAAGCTCCCTTACATAATTATTTAAATCTTTACAGCGAATTTATAAAATTTCTCTTAATTTACGCCATAATGATTTTATCAATTGCGCAAGAGAAAGAGCTTTTCTGGCAGTTGAGAAACACTGCGTTCTGCGACGAGGTACTTTCGGTACTGTTTGATCACAAATTTGTATCAAACAATTCATTATAAACGTAACTTAAGGATGAAACAATATAACGCCACTGGAAATAAATAGGGCAAAAATTTGCAACTCATAACTTTTCTGAAGTAATGCTGGTTGTGATATTTTTCCGATAATATAACAAACATTTTTTAATTTTTAAAGTGACGTAGTGAGATACGACTTTCTATTTCAAGCGCCGTCATAGATAAGGACTCGGCGATAAACTATTTACCTAAAATGTCCGCTTCCTCTGACGATAACGTATCTCGACAAACCTCAATAACAACTTAGCCTAATCAGTTATTAAATGATGGAACCCACCTCTTCCGAAAGGCAGCCGTGATTATGTTATGCAACTCTTAACTTTTTTAATGTATTTCTCGTCGTCTCAAATGAAATACCTCCTCTTTAAAAAAAAATAATAAAAAAGTTTATATCACTTAATTCTTTTAAAAGGTGCAACAAATAAATAAATAAACAAAATCTTTCAGATTTTATATTACGTCCAAAAGGGCCTTTTTTTAAGTCCAAATGGGCTTTGTCCCTGAAGAACTATTGTTTTCCTTTTGCGACTTTGCGTTGGAAACATTAAAAGTCTGAATCACTTTTTAAACTGTTGCCACAAAATATTGCAACCCTGTAGAAGAATCAGCATAAATGTATATATATTTCTCCAAATGTGATAAAACAACGGTACTTAGAGCCATACAATTCTGAATAACGTACGTTTCCACTCGAATAGGCGCATCTGGAAGCCCAAATTTGGAATTTATTTTATTATCTATTTCATATTTTGTAAAACTTCAACGAATTTTTGATGAACAAACTCAAACGATTTAAAAGCGCGCAATGGCAACACTCTACGGGGGGGGGACTTTCTATCTAAAGCGCGCGGAACTATGTATCGGAAATTCTAAAGATAGACTTATTTTAAAATTATTTTGCGATATTGCTGTTGAAGACTCAGGTGTAACGAGACACAGATATCAGGCGCCTGGGTGGTAAACCGCATCCTGTATAGAATTCGTTGGCGAATGACATATCTTTTCGTAACATAACGTGCATATTGCTGTTGAACTGAATTTTATGGTTTAAATGGGAAGAATATGATATTTAATAAATAATGGTAGCCCACAAAACATTAAAAAACGCCCCTGTGATTTAAAATTTGAAACTTTTTCCCTCCCTCCCGTTTCGTGTGCTACCTTTTATTTATTAAATATCATGTTCTTCGCACTTAAACCATAAAATTCAACAGCACTATCATAAAAAAAATTTAAAAAGAGAACATCTTTAGCATTTCGGATGCACAGTCTCACGCGCTGGAGATAATTATTTATTTATTTACTTTTTTTTCTTTCCCGCACAGTATTGCAATTGCTCGCTTTGAAATCGTTTAATTTGATAATCAAAAATCGATTAAAAGTTTTACAAAATATGAAATAGATAATAAAACAAATTCTAAATTCGGGCTTCCGGATGCTCACATTCGGGTGGAGGATTACGTTATGCAAAAGTTGATGGCTCTAGGTACCGTTGTTTTATCACAGTGCGAGAAATATATATATATATCCATGCAGATTCTTCATTATTCAATTTCTTTAAATATAATATAGGGCGATAATATTAGGTGGCAACAATTTGAAAAGTGATTCAACGCAAAAAGGCAAAACGAAATTAATAGCCCTTCTGAGCTAATGCCCTTTGCCCTAATAAATAAATGTATTAAAGAGCTAAACTAGAAAAGTTAGGAGATAGTGGACTGACCTAAAATAATTTAAGAAAACAATTACAATCATTTATTACCATACATAGGAATAGAATTAATTACTTCTCTTTTCCTACATATACAAACAATCTTCCTCTCCCGCTTCTTATAAATAAAACCGACCTATCTAACCATCAACCTCCTATTAAACAGGATCAAGTTAAATTCCTAGACTATTTTTCCCCCCTTTTAAAGTGTTAAGTGTAAAACGGTGCACGGCAATTAATTAAAAATAACGCATCCTTTTCCATCAAAAATGTTATTTTTACATTTACTTATACGTGTTTTCTTCATTTGTACTCAGTACCTCGATGGTATCAATTAAGAATTGCAATCTTAATTTACGCTGCAATAATATTTCTCAAAAATCGTAACTCGAAAACAAAATTTTAAGTCACAGTTCTTTTAAACTGGACAGTGAGACGGAGTTGGGGTTGGGAATGAAAAATAAATACATTTTTTTAGGCGGGGGATACGAATTTGCGTTCAAATAAAAAGGAAACATCTATACCAAAATATTTTAGAATACCATAATTCACCTGTGGAAAGGACATTTATTTTTCTAGCGTATTTCACGTCTAATGCTACTCAGTTACTTCATAATGTCTGCTTTCCTAGAAAATAAGTAAACCATTATACACATACCTTACAAAGAAAGGAAGGAAGGAAAATCGAGAACTTCGCAATTGAATGTTTCATCACGTAATAACGCAAAACTATTGGGAAAAAAAAAAAAGAACGGCTGCATTAAAGAATTAACCATTAAAACGTCCTAGCAGTTTTTGACTAATTTTTCCACTTGCCTATAAAAACAAAAATTACTTTAAAAAGCAGTCGCCTTCAGGATACACTTTTTTTTTTCATTTAAAAAAAAATTTTTACCCTTTTCCCGCCTTTACTATTTTATGTTTACGACAATGCGATTTACTTATTTAAGTACACAAATATATGTTCAATACATATATTCAGCATACATATGTGATATATTTTTTGTTAATCTGAATGTGGTATTATTATTTATGTGTTCCATTCTAAGCCACTGCACAGAAGGAAGGGGTGTATTCGTGGAGGACTTTCTGGCTCGTATTAACGCGTTACACATGAGGAAAAAACCCGAAAACGCACATGCAGCTAGCCCGTTCGCGGGTTTGGAACCTCGGACCGAACTACCAGTGTTCAGGGACTTTATCGCTCGGCCGCTGGTGGGCACGTGTAGTAGATGCATGATTACGGAAAGAAGGAGCTTAGCAATTTCTTAAAAGTTTATTATGACAAACCACAGTGGGGCCACCTGCCTAAAGCAAGAGATGCCTTCAAGGAGGACTTTCTAAGGGAAACTGTCACGTATAAACGGTATAAATGGGAAAACCACAAAACAGCTCATGCAGCCAGTCGATTCCCCCAGGAATAGATTCCAGATCGGAACTACCGGTGTTTCGCGATTTTCCCGGTCGGCCGCTAGTGGACCAAACGGAGCTAGGTTCTTAAAGATATAGTAACAGCACTTGTGGTCGGTTCAATTCTTCGTCGTTCTTGATAAAAACATTCTTGACGCAAAATATATATCTTAATCGGAGCAATCTGTTGGCAAATTCCGGACTTATACCTTTTTAACTGCTTTAGATAATATAATTAAGGAAAGAATGGTAAGCTGCAACTTGTTGGTGGCTGAGAAACACAAATTCGAAAATGAAGTTAAAAAATTATTCAATTTTGGTTTGATTTCATCCCTATTAATTAATTATGGTTTTAATTGGAATATTTTAGTATATACTGAAGCGTTATCTAAGTTGATTAGCTTTACATAAGAATCGAGGGGCTAAGATTAATTTTGAAATGATGCATTTAGGAAGATTTCTTGTACTTAGAAAAAAAAAAAAAAAAAAAAC
>KK112964.1:833726-859585 GCA_000611955.2 Stegodyphus mimosarum | reverse complement strand
TAAAAAAAAAAAAAAAAAAAAAACCTATGTAATAGAAGACTGACTGACATTACAAATTAAAGAAGCATTTTCTTCCTTATTTTTTATCTTACACATCTGTTTAATCTAATTTAATATAAATGCTTATTTTGTTTACTTTTGATATTAACCGGCTATTCATTTACTTGAGTCAATTCCCGAAACGGCATAAGTTATAACCCACTGATCTCCTAAGCTGTTAGTCTCGGAATCAAGAAGAAATACCATAAAATAAGAGAAGGGGGAAGGTAACATGGAATTAAACTATGAAACAGGTGTATACCTGAGTATCATCTAAAGTTTATACACTATAAAGTACACACACTATAAAGAATTACAAATATACCTAATTGACTTCAGAAGAAATCCTTTTCTTCCAGTTTAGGGAAAAGGTAAAGAAAACAAATAAGACGTTTATTATATTTATGTTTTTACATTTTCAATTCATAATAAAACAATAGAAGATATTATATATACTCACATGTTAACATTTAATTGATCGGGAGGACCTTATAGTACTTATTTCAATGCAAACATGCGCAGAAAAAATATTTTACACTTTTCTACTCATCTTTTTATGCTATTAATTTTTCATAAATAAATAAAAACACAATATTACGCAAAAGACGATTTTACAGATAAATGTTAACGTTATTTAACAAATAATCTTCTACTTAGCTGTTAAAATACTATGTTACTCATTTGGTGACATGAAATGATAAAAGAAATCCTGAAAACAACAAGATTTTTTGGCAAAAAAATAAATCTTTATAAGACTACCACCTTTCGGCGATCATAAACTCATATTTCCCGTAATAAAATAATGCAAAATAATCTGAAATTAAAATTATGTTGCTGTTATCCCAAAATACAGGGCAGTTAGGCTCAGAGCTTAAATTGCGCTGAAGCCCACTGGAGCCTAGCTCCGGTATTTCTCAATTTCTGAGGTAAATCGCAATTCTTTTGTCTCTAGGGGAAAAAAACCACTATATTTTTTATATTAAATTCGCCACGCTATGGTATTGGAAAAAGTGTAATCCCATAGCAAGAAAAGTACAGCGCGCTCTTCGGTGCTGCTATTAAAATGTAAACAAACGGTATGGCGGTGTACCCTCGAGCCCAAGCAAAGTCAAGGCGTTCCTAAGGGTAGAAGAAATGATGTCATTGGAGGCCATATCCAATCACGAGGAGGAAATTTTCCCTATGTGCGTGGCGCGGTACAGAATGCTTATATGCCTCCGGTACTTCTTTTATGTAAGCGAAACACAGTTACAGGAGGTAAATTTTATTTTAAAAATAAATATACCTCTAAAGTCGATTACAACTTCCGAATTCATGCCTTTCTGTGGGAAAAAAGTACGCTGACGGAGGTTTATGCATTATTTCCCCTTCTTAAGTCTTGGTTAGGTTATGAAAGCACAAAGGGTACTTTCGTTAGTTTTGGGAAAGTGGCTCGCATGATTGGGGAGTCAAAAAAGCCCCGTGGTGCGACCCGTTCTTTCATTGGAATCAAACATGAATTATGGTAATCAGGTGGCTTTTAATAACTCAGGCACTGGTAGTCTTAGTTTCATATCCGGGTAGAAGAGGGGATTTTAATATTTCTTATTTAAAGCCTAATGAAAAACTAAATATTTAAATTATGAAAAAAGTAAATAATTATGCTAAAAAGGCCTGCATTTTAAAATTCGTGGAAAAAGTAAAGCAATCATAATATCTCTTGAATTTTTCACAAGAACTCATAATAAATAGTTAGTACAAATTCTGGACCTTAATGTGCATTTAACTGAAAAACTAATGCTCTAAGAAACTAGAAATATTTATCGAAATAAAGTTGCACAGCTCATTAATGCTCCCTGCCACTTCTCCCTACCCGAGCAGCCTAAGAAAACATTCCTCTGCTTGACAAAAGAAAACACAATTTCAAAAATTATTCTTGGGAATAACATCAGGAAAATCGCATACTAAATCCTCCAGGAATCCCATCGCTCGAAAGAAAATATTTTGCCCTTTATTTTACCGTCGTTCAAATGAAAAGATTCACATTGTACCTGTTTCAAAAAATATTAGTTAATTCTAAGAAATTCTAGTATTTTGACGAAATGCACAGACGATGCCACTTCTCAATATAAAAAAAAAAAAAAAGTCAAAATTTATATCTATCGCTTTGATTTTGAACCAGTAAACCTCCATGATTCGGACGGACTTTATTTGGATCTTCCATCTTCTTGCATAACAAAAGCATTCCTAGACACAAAACCGTAATACAAAGTTACCTTCACGGCTACGTTTACGAAGGAGGCGGATGGGGGGAATATTCACCATCCGCATGTAGTTTTTGAATGAATTCAAACGAGTGTAAAAATAAGAGCGAACACAATAAAATAAAACACAAAAAGAATAAAATAAATAATTCTAACACACACACATACGTAAAAGAGAAGACTTGGCTTTCTTCGCCGGCGCGTCTCTCTTATATTTATTCCTAGTCAACAAATCCCGGTGACTGGGGGGGGGGCAAGCAGAGGGGTAAGAGGGTGAACTTGGTAGAGAAGCGCGCTATTTCCTTTTCTTCACTACTAGATTTATTGAAATATATCGGAGAAAGAAGCAAAGAGGAATAGGGGGGGGGACGAATGTCAACCAATGAAAGAAATCGGCGCGAGATCTGACAAGAGAAACGAGAACCACGCCTGCGCAATCCATTTAAAAAGAGGGAAAGGGAAGAAAACGAAACCACGGGTATTGCGTCACTACTTAATAAGACAACCGGCAAAGCGCTCCCATTCTTCAAAATCATGCTTGCTTTCTCTGACGGCAGGTTAAACATTTATTTCAGTAGATGCACGTCATTAGTTTGCGTGAGTGGCTTTACATTTGATAGGTTATTTCTAAAGCATATTGCAACACTCATTACAGACAAACAAATGAAGAGGTACATCATTAAGATGCTATATATAATACGCACTAGTTTCCAAAATCATATTTAAAATGCTTGTACCTAGACATTATTTCCTACGAAGGAAGTCGTTCAAATTCTATACTAAATTTTCAGAAACAGTCTCTTCTTTGTATATTGTAAATGTCACTACAGGCAGGAGTATACGATTTTGGTGATATTCTGGAAATATAAAATCTCCATAGGATATACATATATTCTGTATTTTCAGTCCAATTGCTGCTTTATTAATTGAATGATATGAAACACTGAACAGTCGAAAGCTGAGCGTAACAGTTACAACATGTTAACAATTTTATTCTCTTCAGTCACCATAACCATCATGAACTACACATTAGAATGAAATCTGAATGCTGTTTCTCATGAAAAGAGTATCGGCGAATAATTTTAAAAACACACTGTTGCCATAAAAACCTACAAAAAACGCATACTATAAACAAGTTACAAAACTAATCACACACACACGGAAATTGGAAAATTGTACATCTGTTTTCAAAATAAACTATTTATTTATTTATGAATTCCGATTTTCGTTGCGCAGCAGGCGAATGTTAAGCCTTTAATTTAATGCATACTTCCGCTTTCTCAGCCATTCGAAAATAATCTCCTTTTCATAGCATTCGTTTTTCAGGATGCTTTTCTTCATCACGTTCAAAATTGTGGTTACCTACACATCTACATGATTCGATTCATCGGAATTTATGCTGTCTTTTTCTAATAACATACACTCTGACGTTAGAAAGACAGCAACAATGCATTTAAAAGCATGATATGTATGTACCACATTTAGCATTCGCTAAAATGGCATAGAGACCTTATGCTATCATAAATAAGCTTTTATACCGAGAGAAACCAATATTCACTTTAGCATATTTCAAAAGAATCATTGTTTTTTTTTAACTATGCTTAAAAAAGTACGGTTCTGCTTTGCCATTATATAATCCTAATCAATGCGTTATCAGTTGTTCTAAAATATGATGAAACATGTACAAAACATTATTAGTCTTCCGACAACAAGGCGTTATCGTCTGCAATAAGAATATTAATTAACCGATAAGATTTCGATAACAGATAACAAATAAGCCATCCTAACTCAGCAAAAGAATTTTAAATCAACTTACCTTCACGTTAAATCCGAGTTGCCAAATGTTGTAATAAACCTTATTTCACGAAGTGATCTTTCCCATGACGCAAACAAAGCAAACCATAAGGGTAATATGCACATCTACACACATACATCGGCAGAACTGCTTTGCTGCATGCGGTCTGGTGTACTCCTAGGCTTCGTATGCAGACGAACGACATCACCACTGCAGCCAGCAGGAAAGCTGTGCAGCAGCCCGCTTTTGCCTGCTGAGTCAGTGGAAAAAGGGGACGACCGCGGGCGGAATAGAAGCTTCGATCCGAGTCGCGCACTGTTTCGGAGGCCGGCGCCGCACGGAGGGTGCTTTTCTGGAAAACCCCGGTCGATTGTTACTCCGGCTGCGAAGCCCCACTTGCACATACGGGCAAAAGGGAGGAATAAAATGTCAGGGGCTGGGCACAAATTGAGCTACCGTTCAGTAAGCAAACAATATTTCCGTAACCTGGTTTTAAAAAAAAGTGCTTCAACATGCGATGGCAATGTGCACTTTATCCTGTTGCGATCACTCAAAAAAGCAGATAGCAGAAATTTTATCTTTTATGGCATTCCCATTTATATAGTGATAGAACAAAAATCTGGAATTTTATCATTTTAGATTTGTCTTTTGTCATTTGTTTTTTTGTTGCAAATTAGAAAAGCCAAACATGTTTGAATGTTTCAGAATACCAAAATTCAAGATGATCACCGTGGTAAAATATATACTTGAATCCTATTCTAATTTAAGTGCTGTATTTTAAATTTTCGGATTTACATGATTTTAAATGCATAAGTCTATCCTCCCCCCCACAGCAATTCTCTAATATCTTCCATTTTCTAATACAAATTTATTAGATGAATTATATCCAATACCCTATATTAATGTTGTAAGCATTTAAAAATTACTAGTTAAATTATTTTATAATTTTTAATAGATTCAATAAAATCCATAAGGAATCCTGGACCCATACAACGAAATTCTTGGAAAAAATATATATTAAAATTAAAATTTTTTGGACATCTTCATGAAGCTGACTTTAAAAAATAAATAAATAAATAATATTAACCTATAAATCAAAAATTACAGAATTAAAAAAAATACAACAGTTAACTAACCAATTGTGAATAGGGATGAAAAATAATTAAACCTCACGAGCTTGCAGCAGCATTCAGAATACAAGGCAGAAAA
Organism: Stegodyphus mimosarum; assembly: GCA_000611955.2. Taxonomy (NCBI): domain Eukaryota; kingdom Metazoa; phylum Arthropoda; class Arachnida; order Araneae; family Eresidae; genus Stegodyphus; species Stegodyphus mimosarum. The sequence goes on along the minus strand of KK112964.1, from coordinate 854,299 downwards.
AATGCTTTTGCTGCAACTGCTCAGCTCTTAAAATTAAAATCTACACTTATAGTTTCCCAACAGTAAATATATTTGGCAATTACATATATGTTACTTAAATTGCAATTCCCTTCACTGATATAGGCAAAAGAAAACAACCAATGACTTAAATACATTTCGAACAATAATCTAGGGCAGTAATCTCAAACTGATAGCCCCTTGAAGAAATTTTATGTGGCCCACGAATTCTTTTCCCATAAATTAATTAGCATTACTATGACAAGAATCTGAAGAAAATGTTTTAAGATTTTAATGGTTTCCAATGCAGTTTATGTTAATTTCATTACTAGAAACTAACATGAGAAATGCTCCCGGAAATCTAGAAATAGAGCTAATTAATTTGCACTGTGATATAAATCTTACCGAGAGCTTTGAAGATACAAATTTTATTAACTTTTATTAGTACTTGTCAAAAGATAAATATCCTCGGTTATGCATTTTTGCAATAAAAATAATCCCTTTGCTCGGAAGTACATTTTACATATGAACAGTTTTTCCCCATAGCTGAAAATTTATTAAGTCTATGAAAAGAATCTGACTGCTAACAAGTATCTACAATTAGTGGTAGAGATACTTTCTAGAAACTTTCCTCCAAGGTTATAAATCATTTGAAAATCAAACCACTATTAGTTGTTCGCACTGAAAAGTGTCATAAGAAACAAAGAAGTTCATAATTATTTACATACAAATATATACTTTCTCTGGATGCCTGATAGAAAAATGTAATTAATAACAAAAGAAAGAAAATATATCATCATTAGTTATTCTCGAGTTTTGTCTCTCTTGGAACATGTTTGTACATTTCTTTTTAGTTTAAATTAAAGTTAAGTTATTTAATGGTTATTTCAATACACTGAATAAATATTAACCTGAAAATTTTAATACTTGGCTGTCACTCCACTGGAATTACGAACTGTGACAAATAAAAATTTCTTGCAGATACCAACCTTCAGATTTCAGGCAGGGCATAAATATAAATTTGAATTTTTTATTTGCATAACTCCTCTTTGTATGATTTGAGTAAAAAATTTAGTTAACATATTTCATTAACTTTGTGGCCTGTTAGTTCCTTTCAGATCGTGCATGGTTGCATCGCATGCATTTTGAGTTCAAAACCATTTGTCTCAGGTATCTTAAATAATTTGTCATTTGGTGAGATATGCATCTACACCTTAAGAAAAATGCTTGGGGTCAATGCTTGAAATCGGTATAGAATACACTTTAAAATTATCAAATCCTGAATATTCATGAATTTATCTTTATTATTACATAATGAAGAATCTGTACATTAAGTATGTATGATGGTCTTTACTTTGTGGGAAAATTACAGCATCTAAAGTGACCATATTTTGCACACACACAATTCTTTACCTGAACATTGGCATCTTATAGACCAAATTTTGAATTCAGTACTTAATTTTCATTATTATTAAATACTAGTTGGACTTCTTAAAATCACAATATATATTTTCTTTTCGCCACCCATATGGGAAAGCTGCTATTGACTCTGAGTACCATACCAATGGACCCAGCTTCGAATCCCAGACGGCATGGATGTACATTGTCTGTTTCTTCATAGGAGGCAATGGTGGCCAACCTATTCAGTGCCTCTATAATCAAAGACCACCTTTAAAATACTAACCTTTAAGTCATAGTAGTGCACAATGCCTATAAATGGCTAGAACCCACCACTTGGGGGAGGGGGTTATATTTTCTTTTTTACAATAACTATTTTAGGTACCTGGCTCCCAAGTGACTAATTTAAAAAAATGTATATATTTAAAGTAAAATTTGTGCATTCCTTTAAAATTTTTAGTTAAAAACTTCTGTTTTTAGCTGTATGTCTATATTGAAAACAAAAGAGTCTAACAAATAACTAACCATAACTTCTGAATTTTCTCATCCTTTTACATTCAATAACCTTAAAATTTTATTCTCCCACACGTGAAAGGATTTTCAAATCAAAGTCCAAATCTGGTTCAATGTACTACACCGAGTGACAATTTTTCTCCCTTTTCTTTAATGCTAATTCATGATTTATACGGAAAATGCCATATGTAAATCTATGTACATGATTACTTTTAATTGTGGTTCAAATGTAAGACCAATATTTACCACTACTTTTGTTATGTGTGTAATTTACAGGCTTATGAATGCACTTCTGTTGCACATAATTTAAATCCCAAATCATGAAGCATGTATTGACAATTTAACTCACACAATTAGAGCTATACCTGTCTAAACGTCAAGTTAAACTCAATGTTAAATGAATACGATTTTTGGTTTTATTACCTTTTAAAACAAAACTTTTAGTAACCAATTTATTAAACACTAATATTGTTCAGACATCTTATTTGTTTATTAACTTGTTTTTTTCCTTACACCTGCTATGAAAAGAACACAAATTAAAATTACCCTTCAATAATAACAGCAAGTACTTTTACTGCTCAGGCAACGTTTCTATATAATCATCTTTTGATTTTTCATTTTATGGTTACTCTAATTATAATCTTCGAAGTCACCAATTAAGCTTGTTTGAGAAATTAAGCACTGATTAAATATTACAAGATATATATTTATGAAACTCCACAGAGAGCAAACTTTTAAAATAAATAAAAAAAAAAACAGGTTATGCTTTGGACTGCCAATTTTAATCACATCCCACTGCGTTTCAGAATCCTGCAATTCAAAGGGTGGGTAATTTAAAATCCGAATGGCTCATTCAGACTAAAACACAACAGAAGAAACAAACCCTCCTCTGCATAACCGGTATTAGAAAATCCCGTTTTCAAAACCAGAGGACAATCAGCGGGCGAAAAAGTTTCTTGACTCACATTGTTCAAGATACCAGAATGGTGAACCCACTCAAAATTATTAAAACACGCAGAGAAAAAAAAAATAATAATAATAATAATAAAAAGAACGAGGTAGAAAAATCAATGCTTAAAAATTTTAATAACTGTTCTGTTATTATTATTATTTTTTTTAATTTCATTTTTCCAGATTTCATGACACTGCGTTCATACTATCGGGTGAAGAGAAAATAACATTCTTCGAAAAGTTTTTAAATAAACAGAATCCAAAAAGCGGATGAAGACTCATCGTATAAGCTATGTATGCAAACGACGACAGAATAATTTAATCGTATAAGCTATGTATGCAAACGACGACAGAATAATTTAATCGAATGCCATCTATAAAGCGACGTCAAAAAACCCAACCAAAGATATATTCCGCGCCCTAGAAATGTAAGGGGGGACTGCGTCTCCCTGAAAGATAAGAGGAAGGGAAAAGAAAGTTTGCATGAATGTTTTTGTTTCGGCTCAATCCTCCGTTGTCAAACGTGCCACCTTAAACTTTTCCTCGAGGTAATCATTCCGATCCAACCACTATACAATTTTTTTCCCTATTTTTTTACTTTCGCTTTTAACTTTATTTTTTAGAAGCATTCATTCTTTTCCCCTTTGTTCTAAGTCCTCCCTCACCACCCCAAGTGATAGATAAAGAGAGAAAGCGAAGGACGAAATAGAAGGAAAGGAGAAATACTACTGGTGGTATTTAGTCTTCAGGATCGTCAACTCTTCTTCCCTCCCTCCTTAACTCCGATTCTAACCCCACCCACTCCACAGCAAGAGAGAGCCCGCAGAAGGAAACTTCTAACTTTTTTTCCCCTTCCTTTCCTGCCCTCCCCCCGTCAAAAGTAATGCATAGCGCAGAAACCTCGCTTCATCATTATCGTGCTCTCCCCATCGCCTTTACCAAATTTCTCCCGCCCCAGAGAAAACTCTCCGCGCGAGAGCGCTGGCGGCAGGTTGGGGGAAGGAAAATAATGCGAAGGGCGGGTGGAAAGGGGGTTGAGATGAAAGACATCCTCGTTTCTACTCGGCAGGCTTTTCGAACCGAGCCTCAATAAAAAGCACCGGATTTGACAGAAGAGCAGAGAGACAGAGCGAGAGAGAGAAAACAGGGCCCAGCGCCAGCTTAGATAACAGCGACGCATTAGGCAGCCGCACCGAACTAGTCTGTCGAGGCCAGTGCCATTTCTGTGGAGCGAGGGGTGTTCGGCAGCAAGAGCCATCGCCCCTCCACCTTTCGGTTGGCTAGTAACCGGACCTCGATAATCTCCTTATCAGTTACCCGGCGCAATAACGAGCCGGAATAAAAAAAAATGGCGAGTCTGCGAGGATAAAAAAAAATTCCATCCGTACCAAGTGGAAGAAAATTTTTCCTGTGCCGTAAAAGCAGTCTGCAAACACTTTTTTTTTCGTTATTTTCGCTTCTTCTTTATCGTTATTTCCTTCCACGCGAGAAAAAGTCGAACCCCTGAAACTGGTCCGGGATGTTTTGGACGTGGAAAAGAAAAGTTTTTGCGAACGAGCGCTGGTTGAGTCTATCCCAAAAGTGGCGCTTTGCCCCGAACACACATGCATGCATACATCCACGCAGTCACTCACTCACACATAGCACCACCCGCCACCGAATGAGAGAGTAAACGAACGAGGAAAGAGAAGGAGGAAAAGGACGGGGGAAATGAAAAGGGAACGAAGGAACGACGCAGTGTAGCGGAGCGGTTGCCGTACTTGTCTGTCCGTCCGTTCCCTCCTCGATGGCAGGCAGGGAGGCTTAGCAGGGCCGGGGATCTCGGCGCGCGAAGGCCCATTTATCAAGGCCCGCTGTCAATAGTAGCGCATGTCGGAGCCGGAGGTCGCCCGCCCGACGCTAGCCTCGACGCAGGGTCCCAATCTAGGCAGTCCTTTGTTTTCGAACTAGCCTCGCATCGGGGTCCAACTCTAGTCGACTTCAAGCCGCCAGCCTTTTCTCTCTCCGCCCTAAAACTCGGATGTTTTCCGGGTTGCCAGGAAACGGCGCGTTATCGCTGGCGGAATCCGATAGCGCTTGGAATAGCAATTCGATGATACTGCGATCAACTTGGCGATTTTAATGTGTCGTTGGCTTTACAAAAGCAAACAAAAACACACACTCGAAAGGGGTTTTAGGTTTCTATTTTCCGCGGAATTTCATATTTCGCTGAAGCGCGCGAGTGATTAAAAATTGGTTTCGTTTTCTTATTGCATGCGCCCTTTTTTTCGAGTGAAATGCTTAGAGGCAACTTCCATCATTCACACTATTCACTTGGAGAAATGTACGAATTTCAGATGCTAATTACGCAATCTACAGCAGCATACAGATATTTTCTTTCTTATGTTTATTTAATACACCTTCCGGTAATATTTATATTTACACAAGTTGAAAATATTGCGAAAGATTTATATATATAAATATCCATTTTTTTTTCGCGAGATGGAATAGCTGATCTAAAGCTGGTATTTACAGTTTGGTTCGATTGCACACATTTCTTTTGTTTGGTTGATTGATTGATTCGCATTAATTTCATCCACTGTGGCAATGCGTAGTAAACATATGCAAACACATTTTTAAAATTCTCTCCGTGTTAACGCCTGGTGCATATAAACGTAAATTTATTTTCTGCACACTCAAATATACAGAAATTTAGAATATCAACGACGAAGTTTTAGTGGAACTATGCCTAAAATAATTATACTATTCTAATGAACATTGTGAGCGTCTGTCTGTGTGAATATACACTAAAATGCACTCTCTCAAATGATATTCCTGCATAATATTTATTACGTGCTTACAGAGACTACAAAATTGCAGGACAATGGACTGCACATGGTATTCTATAGTTAAGTATGGTTGTATTTCCACCAGAACAGCGTAAATTTTTGCTGTATTCAGACACGTTAAGTTTTCTGTGTTCCACATGTGTTGTATGGCATCTCGGATGTGCTCGGTAACATTAAGATCTGATGAGTAGGTAGATATGTTAATATTCTAAATTTAAATAGGTTTGCCTTTTAACCATAACAATTTCTAGATTTATATGTCTATGCAATGTCCTGCTATTAGATGTTAGTTCACAAGCAATCCATCAGCCTGGTGCTATACCGTTTTCTCCAGTAGGAAGTTTTTCTCCCCACACAAATCCTACCTTTTGGAAACGTACCTGGTCAGATCAGAATCATCAGTAGTTAAACGTTAAGTTATTAACTAACCAGTCTCAACTCCTAAGTCAAAGAGAAATATATAGCTCAATACTGCGCATTCATGAGTGCTGTTTTGATTATCCTACAGAATGAAGATAACGTAAAAACTTCATGTTTATAGAGGAATTTAATAGGTAATTTTAATGTTACTCGACAAACTGATGTACAACCTTCACACGAAGCGCTTCTCCCCAGCAGATTCAGGTTATGTTTATCCAATCATATTAGGGCCTAAAGTTTTGTGGAATTCTTGCTAGCCATAGTGTATTTTATTAATAGCCTAATGTTAAAAATCCAAACTTCCTCTACATCTCTGAAATGCTATGAGATATCTCATTAATTCAGCATTTAAATGCATTAAAAATGCGCCATTTTTAGATATGAAAAGTCTCTAGAAGTTTCCACAGATGCCTATTACTTCATATACACAACTCAACGATTGATGTGTATAAGCAGGTTACTATGTATTCTGTATACGATCTTTTTTTCGGGGGGGGGGGCTCATTTGAGTTTACAGATATCACGATACAAATGATCATTTTAAAATGTAATAATAATTTTTTTCTGCTACCACAGCTGAAAATTCTCTTTAACTCAGCCAACTGAAAAAATTGCCAACACTTGTCAAAATTTCGAAATTTAAACATTAAAGGACTACTTCAGTATCTTATTTAATAATACTAAAATATCTGATGTGGACACGGCAAGACTTTCTTGTACGGCTTATTAAATTATACACACCTTTTTGCTGCACTTTATGTTTAAACTTTTTTCCTTCTCACTTGGCTGCAAAGCAAAAATACATATCTTCATTAAAAATTGTTTAAAAAAAACTTAAAGACCAAATACAGTTAAAAAAAACTGGCGGTCTCGTTAAGCTTAGCCACTTAAACTTTTGAACTGTCGATAATTCTGCAGCTACTGCATGCAGATTAACTAAAGGCATAAAACTTTAACAGAAACATAAGAACAACATAATTGAATGACTTTTAAAGCAAAAAAAGGCGATATTTACCAAGATATAAGAATAAAAAAACACAGTTCACTCAGCTGGGTAATAGAGTGGCTACACATGCCTTTGCTACGAAAACCGGAGGTGCACAACTACATGCTATAGCAGTTCCATATACAAAATTTCAATGTTCTACGACTACTCGTTTTTGAATTATAAGCGAGACACATCCCGAAAAAGGTCTCTTCTGAATCTATTTTACAATCCGTTTTGGAAAAAGAGGCCTTTATTATGTCCATACGTTCAGATGTCACTCAAAACTATCGTTCAAATGGCTACCAGAACGGTCAAAATGGATATTTACGTTGAAATAGGGTACCTAAAAGTTTTCGCAAGTACAATATTTCCTTTACTTCGTACATGGAACTAGAAAGGGAAAACTCAAGCTTTCCCTTAATTACAGGCTGATGCCCACAGCAGAACCTAAACCCCCTTCTTTTTCTCACAAACTCACATCACTGACATGAAACTGGTGATTTCAGACGTACAACGGTAACTATGATATTTACTATCAAATTGTATCCAAAAATCGCATAGGAAGTTCTTTCCTTCTTTTTCTCTCACTAGTATTTAATCACCAATCAAAGATAAAAAATATTGCAATTTCTTACATATCGTATTTGCTTTATATGTATATATGAAGTGAATTTTAACAATACTTTGTAAAAAGGTGAAAAATAATATAAATCTAAGTAAAATTTCATGCATTTATTTGAAAGGGTATGTTTTTAAATCCGCTAGCATACACTAAAATTTGCAGAGATTACTATCATCCTTTAAACACATATTTTCAATTTAATTAAAAACTAAATTTAAAGATTTTGTTAATCAAATGAAATACTACAGCATCTAATTAATTCTTTCAGACTTATGCACGCAATGTTTACCAATAAGCACATTTTTTAAGCCAGATAGGTTTTAAGCACAGAATTTTCAAATTAAAGCTCTGCTGGTCCAATAAGTGTTTCGAGTTCATCACAGCATTTAATCAAATCTTTCACTTCATCAAATTTAATAATTAAAATTCTATCATCAATCAAGCGTTTAGTTAACCAAAATTACATACTTTACTGGCTATAAGAACAGTTACTTTTGCGGAGAAAAACAAGGACGAATATACTTCAACTTATTTTGACAAATTAAGACTCCTTAATTTTTAATTTATAACTAACCGATGTAACAAAGGAGGCCCTTCCCCCCCAAAAAAAAAGATCCCCTCTAGATTCGTTATACTTCAGAATGTTAAGCAGCAGAACAAAGCACATGATAGGACTGAATTTTTTAATTCTTTAGTGTTGAAAGTTCTATAGGGAAAAAAACTTTGCTTCACAACAGCTATAACAAAAAAGTTTTTTATTCACTAAAAAGTAGTTTTAATATTGGCAAAAATTACATTCCCAAGCAATATTTCACCTAGAATGTGCATTTTGAGATTATTTAATTATTATTTATATTAAGAATTGTAGAAATCTCTAAACGATGAATGACTTAAAATACGACATGACTTTTAAATATCCGTTAGAAAGATTTAATCCTCCCTCTATATTTAAATATTCTAGTTTTGAGATTTTCAATTCATAATTTAAGTCAATTATATAAACCTTGATAAAATTTTAAATACTTTTATAATAATTCTATATATCTATCTATATATATATTTAATTAGATGACACAGTATGATAATGCAGGATACATAGAGCTCACAGAGATGTGTACAAATTTCATGTAAAATCTTCTGCCTCGAGTGACAGAAATTAAACAGTTTTCATTTCCAAAATAAATATTCTGATGCAAACAGAGATTTACTGCAATGATCGACTAAGGATACATAAGAAGCAAGATTCTCTCATATCATTTCCTCCAACACTATACATTGAATTAATCAGTAAAGCCGAAACTTCATATCTGTATTATTTCTTGCTAAACATGCATTACCCAAAATGAGACAGATACTCTCAATTTTAAAATAATCATGGATAAACTCAAATACTGCAATGATCTTTAGAAGAAAAAAATTCCATGCTCTGCATGTAATAATATACTTTTTTCTTTCTTTTTTTTTTAAACTCTACGCAAATCAAATAATGCAAGCATTATGTGTTCTGCATCTAATAGGATTGTATATATATATATTTTGAAATATTAGTACTAATTATTTACTTAAGAGCATTAGACCATGACGATATTTAAATAGTAATTAGCTAATTTGTCATCTTATACTCGTACAATAAAAAACACAATTCAGATGGAAAATAATAATATAAAATAAACACTGAAAGCTTTCAGATTTTATATTACGCTCTAACGGACATTTTTTTCATTTACAGACACATACACGTTCCGAGAGCATTTGGGCTAGCGCCATTTTGGGCTAAAAATACTTAAAGACAGCATATCTTTAAAATTTCCGATAAAGAGTCTCGCACGCTGGAGATAAAAATGCTTTTTCTGCCATTGCTCGCTTTGAAATTCTTGAGTTTGTTAATCAAAAATTCGTTAAAATTTTACAAAATATGAAACAGACTATAAAACAAATTCCAAATTCGGGCTTCCTGGCGCACTTGTTCGAATGGAGGACTATGTTATTCGAAATTTGACGACTCTAGGTATCGTTGGTTTTTCATAATGCGAGAAAGATACAGACATATCATATCGCTTCATTATTTAGTTCGTTAAAATATAATACACAACGATAATACTTGTTGGCAACAATTTGGAAAGTGATACATCGCATTAAGTGATTCACCGCGAAATGCCGTTTCGAGATAAACCCTTCCTGGGGTAACGCCCCTTTGGGCTAAAAAAAAAATAATTAAAGGCGTTAGCACACTACATTCTCCGAAACATCAAAAATGAAATTATTCATTCTTTTATACAGCCTCCTTCCTAAAAAGGGTAGGGAGTCCATAAAGGCGAAATATGCTCAGGAGGTCAAGTTTTAAGCCATGGTAGATCATAAAGAAAAATAATTTTTATCTTCGGATGTTAAAGATCAGAACATTCCAAGATGATAAATGCATAAACCTGCTGTTTATGAAAACGCCATTGAAATGCTCGGAAAAAACAACAGAAATGAGAAACAGATGGTAGAGTATTTCGTTTCGGATATTTTTATACCCCCCCTCCTCCAAACTGTCATGAACTAGTAATGGCGTGCAAAATTTGATTTTTCTTTTCTCTCACACCCGCCTCTATGCGATTATCCAAATAATGCGCTCACAGAATTCCTCGGATGAAGCATACGAAGAAGTTGCTGAAACACGCTTTCGAAATGCATACTCGCGTCACCACAAACCGCACAGCCAGCTATTCAGCAGTGGAAACGTAAACAATTTCAACGCTATCGGCCGCATGGAAACGCAGCCGGAAAAAGCAACAAATGTATGAAGGGTTATCTTGAAAATGAGAAGGATCATATAGTGGATATTTACATTCCCAAGAATCAGATGGTCGCACAAAGTTTGAGCTAAAAGTAAATCCGCCCACATCTATCAATCTTCTATCAGTCAAACTAGAAAATTTAGGCATTTTTCTAAACTTCACCATGTTCACAGTGGATTTTTGCAAGTACAGTTTTCGCACTCTTGCAATGAATTATCTTTGGAAAAACAATTAAACCTCTCTCTTTCCTATACTATACCCATTCCTACTTTTCGCAGATGATAGTAATTAATTAAAATTATAATTACTTTATGTGTTAACGCATTCGTTTCATTCTAAACACTCACGTGATGACAGTTTTTAACTTTAATTATTTCAATAAGTACTGTTCTTTCCTTCGGTAATCTCTTCTAAAAAAGAAGTTTTGCCTTAAATTTGTTTCGCGCAAGTGCAGCCCCCCCTTCCAATTTAAAAGAAAGAAAAAAGAAAACCTACCCTCAAGATGATTTTTCGTAACCTGCATATATTTTTCAATCTTTTCTTTCATATGTACTTAACTAATAGTAATCTCTTTCTGCACTGCGTCATTTCGAGACTAATCCATGTCATGTGACTCTTAAATAACACTCATGACGTAAATGGAAAAATCAAAAATCAATCATCCAATAATAGTTTTAAAGTAGTATTAATTTTCCCATCAAAATGCATTGAAAACCAAAATTAACTCAATCTGAATTATGATTTCATGCTGAACACAACGCACTTGCTTTCTACACTTCGGCCTGGCTGGATCGCTGCCTGCTGCTCTCTTTTTACTGCAAAGCTGTCAAAAATTTAAACATTTTGAAACAAGTACAAGTAGTGTGGCCAAATTCTTTGTGGCCGCAAGATGTTTACTGAAATATAAATAAAGATTTAATCTTCGTCGGCTGCAGTTTTCTGTTCATTATGCATCAACATTTCACGCAATCAAAATCCTTGCACTTTATTACGGATCTACAATCTACGTTTTCTACGCTAATATCTACAATCTACGCAACTTTAGCTATAACATTACAGCTACGTATGCTGTATTATTACTATCACACATATTATTACATATATTATTATAAGTATAGAAGCCAAGAAAAAATTCGCGTTCTTGGGTGTATTACTTCTTGCAGTTTTTCTACTACATAGGGGGATAGGAAGTTAATAGTCAACATATGATTATGGATATTTAAAAGAAGATCGCAACTTAAGTTTTAATATCGTATTCTTAACATACAAAGAAGTAATTAAGAAAAGCAGATAAAAATCAGTAGATTTCCTACCTAATATTTTTGCAGCTATACCCTCTTCTCATTAATTCGCTATTTGGTATTTTATTTATAGTTTTCCATTAATCTCGATATTTCTTATAGTACTCCCATCATTCTCTTGTAAAATAATTTTCTAACTTACTAGAAGAAAAAGACAGCAGAAATTTTGATGCGGAATCGGAGGATTTTATTTCGTAGACTGTCTTAAATATTGGTTGACTCAAGTTTTCTTCCGTATTACGTTGTTTTTTATCTGCTTTTTGCGTAAAATCCCTACACTAATTCTCTAGTTCTTTGCAAAATGTAAGAATCTCAGATGCGTTTATGAGTATTTAAATGAATATTTGAGTCTGATATTTGAAAAAATGGATATCTAGGCTCCCAAATGAACTTGCAGACATGTAAACATATAGTTCCTAATGCGAGGCAAGAGGAAATTTACCGATATGCACCAAGCATTTTTAAAAATTTTGCATTCACAAATTGCAACTACAATACAAATAATAAACGTAAAATACATATTAATCTGAATAAGATTTTAATATACATGGTCGATTCCTTTTAACTATCGTACCTCTTAACTGCTCTGAGATTGTAGAGATATTAGGTTATTACGAAGCAGGGGACATGAAAAATGTGCAACGCCTTCGCCAGGAATCGAACCACGGACCTCTCGGTTACGCGTCGAGCATGCAGACCACTACACCACGAAGGCATGCGAAGAAAGCGGGAGAAATACCTTATAAGTTTCACAACAATTAAAAAATATTTACTATTTCCTGCCAGCTCCAGGGAACACAATGTATAATAATAATAATAATAATAATAAAAAGGAAGAAAGAAAGAAAATCTGAAAGGTTCTCAGATTTTAAATTACGTCCAAAGGGGCATTTTTTTTAACATTTTGTGTGTTACCTTTATTTATTAAATATCATGTTCTTCGCACTCAAACCATAAAATTCAGTTCAAGAGCAATATCGCAATTTAATTTTAAATTGAGCATATCATAGTTTCCGATACACAGTTTCACACGTTGGGTATAAAAATTTTTTTTTTCTGTGCAACGTTGCCATTACTCGGTTTGAAAACTTTGAGTTTGTTAATCAAAAATTTATTCTCAAGTTTTTTTCCACTTGGTAAATTTTCTTTCAAAGTTTCAAAAATTCTCTGAAACTCTTCTGAACCCCCTGAGCGTTAAGATAATTTATTTATTTTTTTAGTTTAAATTAAATGAAGTTATTTAATGATGAATTAAACATATCAGAATTAACTGAAAGAAATGCCAGTCTAAGAATATAACATTTAGCTGTCAGCAAATTTGAATTATTAAATGTAACCAACGAAACGACTTATAGATACCAAACTTTAGATTTCAGATAGAATAATAAATATAAATTTGATGTTTCCCTTCGCCATATTATTAATATTATTACCATTTGCATGATAAATATTTAGTACACAAAATTAAAAATTCATTTTAAATACTTCTCATTTTCAGGAAGAAAAAAAAAATTCCAAATTTGAGTTTCCAGATGCCGTCTGGAAGGCGTACGTTTTTAAAAAAAATTGACGGCTCTAGGTACCGTTGTTTTACCACAATGCGAGAAACCTAATGCAGATACTTCATTTTTTTAATTTCTGTAAATATAATACAGAGCGATAATATCTGGCGGCAAGAATTTGAAAAGTGACTCAGACTTTTAAATTTTCGAAACAAAATGCCAAAAGGAAATTAATAACCCTTCTGGGCTAACACCCTTTGGGGGGGAACCCCTGAAAGTTTCATAGTTTATATTACGGCCAAATGGGCGTTTTTTTAACGTTTTCTGTGTTACCTTTATTTAGTAAATAGCATATTCTTCGCACTTAAACCACAATATTCAATTCAACAGCAATTTAGTCCAAAGGGGCTTTGTCCCTTAAGGACTATTGTTTTCGTTTTGAGATTTTGTGTGGGTTCGCTCTGAATGACCGTTTCATTTTTCAAATTGTTGCCACTAAATATTATCGCCTAGTATTATATTTAAATAAATTAAATAAGGAAGAATCTGTATAAATTATGTTTGTTGCATTGGGATAAAACGACGGTACCTATAGTCATCCAATTTTGAATGACGTAATCTCACTGCGAATACAGGCATCTCGAAGCCCAAATTTGAAATTTGCAATTTGTTTTAGTATGGACTTCATATTTTGTAAAACTTTAACGAATTTTTTATTAACAAACGCAAGGATTTCAAAGCGAGCAAAGGCAACGTTGTACAGAAAAATTTTTTTTATCTCCAGCGGGCGAGACTGTGTATCGGAAATTCTAAAGATATGCTCAATTTAAAATTATTTTGCGATATTTCTCTTGAACTGAATTTTATGGGTTAAGTGCGAAGAACATAATATTTAATAAATAAAGGTGATACACAAAATGTTAGAAAAACTCCCCTTTGGACGTAATATAAAATCTGAAACCCTTCAGATTTCCCCCCTTCCGTACAATGTTGCCATTGCTCGCTTTGAAATCGTTGACTTTTTTAATCAGAAATTCGTTAAAGTGTTACCCAAATATGAAATCGATAATAAAACAAATTCCATATTCCAAATTTGGAATTCCAGATGCCCATATTCGTATATGGAGGATTACGTTATTCAAAATTTGATGGCTCTAGGTACCGTTGTTTTATCACAATACGAAAAACATACACACATTTATGCAGATTCTTCATTATTTATTTTCATTAAATATAAACAGAGCGAGAATATTTCGGGGCAACAGTTTGAAAAGTGATAGGGACATATACAGTGAATCGAAGTGAAATGCCAAAACGAAATTAATAGCCCTTCTGAGCTAACGCTTCTTTGGGCTAAAAGAAAGACAGAGGAGGAAAAAGAGGGGAAAAAATAATTCTGGCCCATGAGTTTTTTCACAATGTTCCATTTCGCACGCATGCAGTTTGACACCACTGTTTTACAATATATGTACGGTTATCCGTGCTTAATCAATACATGGGTACACAAGAATAGACGGAAACATGGGCAATAGGGGGAAGCAATTTAAAATCTTAATTAATTCCCAGGTATCGATTGGGGGGGGACCAGAGGTTTTATAGAGTAAGGGATGAAACGTAGGGTTTAAGTAAAATAATAATAAAATATTTTTCCAGTTTCCTTTTTTTTGCGGGGGGGGACTGCTATATTCCTTTCTTAGATTGACATGGTCTGGACAAGATGCCAAGACCTGGATCGCATCCAAACAGTTTTAATACGGTAAACTTGAACATTCGGATTATTTGGCTCTTGTAAATAAGAAGCTCAAGAGGTATACGATAGACGAGAACAGAATCTACACTGATCAAGGCCAATCCAATCCAAGAAATCTTCCGGGCTTTTTTAACCTTTCGTAATAATTTTTATAGTTCTTTCTTAGAGTCGATCTGACGTGAGAAAATCACATTATCTCCAAGACCGTGCAACAAAACGCGCAATTTACTAGCTAATGGGGAAAGAAATTAAAAAAGCTGTTACCCGGAGCTAATTGACCGCAAAGACCACCACATGACAACAACAGCTTCACAGAACACCTATGAAGTTCACCAATACAGATGGGAGGGGGCAGGATATGTACCATACCAAAAGAAACTGAACTCTCCCTCATCCCCTACATGCAGAAGGGGGTGGAAACCTCATTAACTACATTCCTTCCCTTCCACAGTTATTTCCCTATCTACAGCGGATTCTTTTTTCTGAAAATATGATTCATTTCGGTAAGAAACAAACTACAATGATTCTACAATTTACAAAACGGAACTAAAAGGATTTTCCACTTCCCACCTCCATTTCGGGATGGTAATCAAAATAAATGCAGCATTATAAAATTATGAAAATTTATACTTTAAAATTAAAAAACGCAGCAATATAATATCTAGAGTTGTATCAAAATTTTGAAGAGATACAAATAATTGAAGGGGGAGGTGAACACCTGCTCATAATTTGCATGCAAATTTATAAATATTTCGATTAAAATTCTGAAATTGATAATTTTAGTAAGTATACCACAGAATTTAAGATATAAAGACAAATGTGTGGAATCCAAAATTTAGCTGAACAAACTACGTTCTTAAATGGAGCAATATACTGTCATATAATGTGCATATAAATAAATTTGCAATCAAAGATTACGGAAGCAGAACCAATAATGCATATTATAAATAATCAAATAATCACAGAAATGAAAACTTTGTGGTTGTTCTGTTAATAACATTAAATAGCAGATATTTCCGTCTCCGTGAAGTATTTTAACTAACAATATCTTATCACAAATACTTAAAAAAAAAAAAAAAACACACAGACCCGCCACTCTATAAATATGACTTGGCGGAATACCAACGAAATTAAGTTAACTATTACTTCCGTAAATAAAATTCTATTTATTTACAAACATTATGCCTCTGTATTAATTATAAACACTACTCATTTTTTAGCCCAAAGGAGCCTTAGCTCAGAAGGCCTGATTCCGTTTTGGAATTTGCGCCGATTCACTATAAACCGCGAATCCCTTTTCAAATTGCTGACACCAAATGCTATCGCCCTGTTTTATATTTAAAAAAAATTAAATAATGAAGAATCTGCATAAATGTATGCATGCTTTTCGCATTGTGATAAAAAAAAACGGTACCTAGAGCCAACAAATTTTGAATAACGTACGTCTCCACCCGAATATGGGCATCTGGAAGCCCAAATTTGGAATTTGTTTTATTATCTATGTCACAGTTTGCAAAGCATTTATGGGTTTTTGATTCAGAATCAACGATTTCAAAGCGAGAAATGACAACACTGTACGGGGGGAGGGGCATTTTTATCTCCAGCCCAGCGAGATTGCGTATCGGAAATTCTAAAGATATGCACTTTTAAATATTAGCCATATTGCAGTTGGATTAAATTTTATGGTTTAAGTGCGAAGAATATGATATTTAATAAATAAAGGTAGCACACAAACATTAAAAAAAAACGCCCCTTTGGGCGTAATACAAAATCTGAAACCTTTCAGATTAATCTGAAACCTTTCAGAGTAATACAAAATCTGAAACCTTTCAGATTTTGTATTACTCTGTCCTCCCATACAATGAACAGTGATAACAAATCTGTTCTCATACTTTGATTTGAACATATAGCATCGATCGTAACACATCCTCTTGTCACATATCATAAATCAACAACTTAACAATCACAAAATTTTTTAAAAGCAACGTACCTTTATAATTCCCAATAAAAAGCAGCGATAGATTTCTTTTTATATTTGATGCATTATTTCTTTAAATACCAATACATAGCGATAACATTTGCTGGCAGCATCCTTTTCATTTGAAAAGTGACTCGACACAAAGCTGAGAATTGGGACGAAAACACTAAATTGCTTCAAAATGAGCTTATTCTTGTTGCATTTTACATAATGCTAAGAATATTTTTAATAAATATAACAACATGTTGTTCTCAATTACATACCAATTTTAAATGCCAAATATAGAAATTTTAGATCACCTCACAGTATATTTTTTTCAAGAAAGGCCTGTTCAGAAGTAAAGTACCACTTTCGGTTTACCATTTCTAGCCAAAATTTAATATTTTGTTCCCATTCATATAAAAAACTTCAGTTTGAAAATACTAAACTTGAGAAGTTTTGGATTATATTTTAATGCAGTATTTTCATTATAAAACCGGTATGGGGTTCAAGTAAAGCACCACTTACGGTTGGCATAATTCATAAGTGCGCATCAGTATCGGAAGGGGATTTCAAAAATGCACCAATGGTCTTCTGTTGCTCTTGTGACGCTGAATCTTTGGATCTGCCCACACGAGCACACTCTGTTTACGTTTTATTTTGCATTTGTTTCTCAGTTATAAATGTATGGCGTATAAATGCTGTTATTATTTTAGAAGAAAATCTCCTAGTGTTTTTATTTTATAAGTTTATTTAATCGTCAACATTTCACTTTCGCGAAACTTCTCATGCACTGATATTCAGATTAATGTTCGTGGCGTATTACCACTCTTTATATAGTAGAGAAAAATGACTCAAGCTACAATTAGTCTAGAATAATATGCATTTACTAACACCTGTGGATTAAGAGAATTCAAGTGCAGAATTTTTTTATTGAGCTGAGAATAACTGGAAGTGTTACCACGAATCTAGTATTTCCTTATCTCAATGCTTATATTTCTTTGATTTTTGAAAGTGTAAAATTCATATACATTGTGAATGATCTGATTATACCTATTGTTAACATGAATAAATTAAGCGCATTCATTGTGAATAAGATAAATTTATTCTGTTTGAAGAGTATTTCTTGTACAGGCAATACATTTAAGAGTGAACAGTTTTATTAATGTGAAGTTTAACCACACTAAGTGTGCAGGACAGTAAATTAAGGAATTTCACTTTGAATAAAACTGTTCATTGGCTATTATTATAGAATATCTTTTTCATATAACTACAGTAAAAAGTGCTAAGATTTCTCCTATTTACATATATAATTATTATGCAGGTATTTGATCTAACTTCGCACTGAAAATGTTCACATGAAATCCACGATATTTCAATTAGTTCGTACAGAAATTGCCTGAAATAACATTCTCAACCATCTTAAAGCGCCGCAGAGGTCATGTGGAACGGCAAAAATATTACTGGAAGCACATTGGTCCATTCTAAAAGCCACTTCCTCAGTGGCGGTACAGATGCGCACTTAATCAACTCTTTTGATGAACGTATAAACCTTCAATAAGAGAAACAGGAATTTCTAGAAGTTTCATTTCATCCATTTTCATTTAGAACGGACAAAAATATCGTCACGCACATACAGATGCATGGATGTTATCGTAAAAAATAATGGGTACTCTAATTCGTGGTTATTCACTGAAAACTCACCATCTGGACTGTAAACATTACTTCTCTTACATAGGATACCTTATATAGCTTGGCGGAAGCGAAAAATAGTGAGCGCCGTTTTCTCCAAGCCGTGAAGTTCATGCGCTTTTCTTGGGCTTAAAGTCCCGCTATTGTAAACAAGTCTTACGGGCTTCAATTAAAGTACCACTTCTGGTTGTCTAATTTTACCTAAAATCTAATCAACTGTTTATAAGAACGCTGAAAGCTTAAATTTGGAAAATGGAACTTTTTGAAAGTTTGATAAAAGAGTTATCATGACGAAAAAACTTCACACTGATACAGACAAAAGACCCACTTTATTCTGCGAATAGTAAAAATGTGTCGTGAGGACATGAACTCGTGCTGACTCATTGAAAACTCACTATCGAATTTTGGGACCAAAACATTACCTCCCTTAGCTATGTATATAAAATGCCTTGTATATTGTTATAAGGGTTTATTATCAGGAATTTCACATGTAACATCAAGGGCAAGCAAAATGAAAAATCGAACCTTCATTTAACCTCTAGGTGAAAACAGTTCTTACCTATTCTATTACAGCAATACTAAATAAAAAAATTCATTGTTTTTTCTAAGGGACGCAAATGAATCCAAAGCCGTTTTAACATTTTAATGTTTAAGCCGTTTTAGTATTTAGCTAGCATAAAGAAATAATTAAAAATTAGACAAAAATGCGAGTCTGATTTTCAAAAATTCCAATTCTCTTTTTTAAAAAATGAGCTACGCGAACCCTTTAAAAAAGCGCTTAATTGAGTGTTTTTGAATGTATTTTGTAGCTACCACGTAACGCGAGTTTCTTCCTTCTAAAGCACTTAACTGAGTGTTATGAATTGGCGAATTACCAAATCTATTAATTTCATTGAATGATTTTAATTGACAGTCCAGAAATGTTTAAGCCGTGTATCAGATCTAGGATTTTACTCAACAGACCATCTTCGCAGCAGTGAAAGTTATGCAAGTGTTTTAAACTCGATATACTTCATAAAAATGAGAAATCGAATACGGCCCACCAGCGACCGAACGGTAAAGTCGCTTAAAACTGGTAGTTCCGTCAGAGGTTCAAATCCCGCGAGCGGACAGCCTACATGGGCGATTTCTAGCTTTTCACATCTGTACAAGCAAAGTTTCACTTAGAAATACCTCCATGAAGGCAGCCGTCCCTTTGGGCAGATAGCCCTCGAGGCTTTGACGTAATCAAATAAACCAAGCCTGTAAATGCATACGGCAAATAGCTTCCAAGGATTGGATTTTGCTTAATTAAAACTGATGGCATTCATCTTACATTTCCTATAAATTAACACTCGCACAGGTCTACAGATAAAATATATTATATGCTAAAATATATCTTGAAAGAATTGGGACCACTAGCGGCCGAACGGTAAAGTCGCCGATCGCTGGTATTTCGGTCCGAGGTTAGAATTACGGCGAACGGGCTTGCTGCATTTTCCTCGTCAAGTCTTTCAACAATTAGGACTATAGATTTTTAATGCAGAAATTCTGACATAAAATTATTAAGTGAAGCTATTCAATAATACGCACGGTAAACTGGCCTTCCAACGTGGTTTTAATTACAGTTACAAAATCATACGACTACATAACTAATAAAAACAGAAGTACTACAGAAGCATTGTTTGCGCTACATCAGCAAAGGCGAAAATAATCAATAAAAACGCATAGTCATATTTTATTCTGTCAGCTACCTTTAAATACAACAATTATCTCTTTAATAACGGTTTTCAAAAATTAATTTTTTTAAACGAGACTTAAAAATTCCTTTTAGTTAGTGATTAAAACTACACAAGATGTCCGTTGACAATTATTTAATCAACTAGACAAAT
>KK112964.1:784210-824211 GCA_000611955.2 Stegodyphus mimosarum | reverse complement strand
CTCTACGCGCAGAGTATATACCCGCTCTTCAAATCTACAGGGAGTATAAGAAGAATAACATTAACCTGTTTCGTTGATTTTTAACAAAGTCGGAGATGGTGCCTTTTTTTCTTTGTTTTTATTTTACTTAGTCATAGTAAAGAAAGACAACGGCCAATGAAAAGACGAAAGAGCCATTTCGACACACGATCTGGGCAAATAGCTTTCTGAAACAGAGAAAAAGAAGGAAAAAAAATTAGAATTGAGGGGGGTTGTTAAGAAAGGGAGGAATGGTACCAGGGGCGAAAGAAAGATTGCGTCTTTTAATCGATCTCTCAGACTCGAAATACATAAATAAGCTCCTCAAGAGGAGGCAATTAGCAAAACGAGTTTCATTCACATAAAAATGTTTCCGCTTTTCTGTTGTTTCCACTGTCGCGCATTAAATGGAACCTTTTTTTTTCCCTCCCTCGAATACTCCTTTCTTACCCACTTTTTTTTCCTTCCCCCTTCACTTATTTCTCTTTTTCGTTCCGAAGACTCGATTATTTAACGTGACATTTTTATGTTGGCGTCGGCCGTTATAAGCCATTTCATCCGTATTAAAAAATTAAGAGGGCAGAAAAATTCCCAATCTCGCCCGGTTTCGGGAAAATGAAATTACAGTAGCAACGCGCACGCTTTTGCCAAATGCGAGAAACGACTTCGTTTTAATCAGCGACCAAATCATAAATAAAAGCTACCGAGTAAAGCTTATAGTAAAAGGAACTTCATTTATTTATTTATTCATTTTTTCGTTTTTTCTTCACACATTTATTCCTCTTTCATTTGACTTCCCTTTCATCCTAAGCCAAATAACGAATTTGATTTCGCAGTTGTATAAATCTGAATAAGAGTAAATAACTTCTAAGAGAGAAAAGCCTTCCCCCCCCCCCTCTCCTAGCAATCACTTTTTCCAGTTCTTTGCAAATTCCGTTTAATTTGTTAAAAGCTCCGGGTAAACATGAAGAACTAAACGCTCGCAATAGAATTTTTACCAAACGCACAGAAGAAAGAAACGCGCATCTCTAAACGCCATCCGTGTAAAAGACGGTTGCCAGCTCTATTCCCACACGGATACAATGGATTTACAATATGAGAAAAAAGGTTGATTGATTCCGTGTTCAATTTTTAAAAGTGGGAAAAAGACAATCTGCGTAAATTCAACTCTCATTTCGAAATTCGTTGATTGCACAGAAGAAAAAAAGAAAAAGCTTAAAGGTATGCTGTATAATTATATTCATTTATTTCTACTAATGCCTTAAAAAAAAAAAAAAAGCCTGAAACTCTTAGTCAAACTTTCAATGATATGAATCAAAACATATAAGCAGGACCCAAGACAAAGATACCAGATACGAAATTATTTCTAACAAATACTGATGCGAATATTAACACTCACAGTTTACAAGTTACGCAATAAAATTAATAACGCTGTTGAATAATGTGCTTACAAATGCAAAAGTACAGTTCCGGATGTAGGAAATATTAAAGCAGAACTTCCTTTGGAACAGAGGTTTCACTACACTGAGCTACCGAATGCAAATATAAAAACTGCACCTAAATTAAAAATGAAATTATATAAAGCATTATGGAAGCAAAGAATATTTGACCGTATTACACAATTAGAAAAATCTGTCGTGTACACCACATGACTTCCTTCCATGGAATATTAAATTATACCCATTTTTTCTTGCATTTCATTTAAACTTATTGGATTGAATTAAATCTATTTCATCGACAACGCATAAACCACAATAGTATAAATGCACTTTTTAAAATTCACTACAGCTGTTTACCACAGCGACACTCTGGCGCTAAGTTCACTTAACAGAGTTACATCTCATTCATTTTATAAGTCAGAATGCACAAAAATTATGTATATCATGTGAAGAATTATCTAATCGTTGCCACATATTCTATTCAGATACTATAATAAATCTAAAACGATGTATAAAAGAAATTAAACAAACAAAACAAAAAAAAAAAAAAAAAAAAAAAAAAAAAAAAAAAAAAAAAAAAAAAAAAGGAAGAGTTTTTCACAGACGATTCAGTATTTCTCATTCAATTAATTCAGTTCTCACTTCACGACAATCTAAAAACTCAAAATATCTATATTAAAAATAACGATGTAAATCTTAAACACTTATTTCCTCGAATAAATTCCAGAACGGATTAAGCGTGATGTAATTTGCAATAATAAAAGAAGGCATTATTGTTGTT
Source organism: Stegodyphus mimosarum (assembly GCA_000611955.2). NCBI lineage: Eukaryota > Metazoa > Arthropoda > Arachnida > Araneae > Eresidae > Stegodyphus > Stegodyphus mimosarum. The sequence goes on along the minus strand of KK112964.1, from coordinate 821,973 downwards.
GCGAAGCTTAGTTTCTCTAGATTGGCTACAAATTCACTATTCTGCTAAGTTTCAGTTCTAAACTATGGCTGCTATGGTAAAAATAATTAGGCCTAGTCGCACTTCAACAGTTTTTAAATTCTTGATTAATTCTACAAATACTGCATGCAGATTTACTAAAAACATAAAAACCTTAACCGGAAGGTAAGAACAACATAATTCAATCATTTTTAAAGCAAACAATACGCAATTTACTAACATGTAAAAAAATAAAAAATAAAAATAAAAACAAAAAATGAAAATAAAAAAATGAGCTCACTGAGCCGAGTGACAAAGTGGATATATACATATATACTCTTCTGGTGCGGCCGATTGCAATCAAAAAGGAAGGTGCACATTAGCATGCTATAACAGTCCTATATATATTTTTTCAACGTTCTGAGACTACTCGTTTTTGAGTTGTGCGAGATACGTACGTACTTACGACAGACAGCACGAAATATTCTCTTTTGAATCCATTTTAAATCAGTTTTATAATTCATTTGGATGAAAAGCGTCCTATGTTCTGTCCATGTGTACAGATGTCACGCAAAAACATCATTAAATAGCATACGATAGCAGTCAAAATGGATATTTTCGTTGAAATACCGCACCCGGAACTTTTCGTGATTACAATACTTCCTTTACTTCGTACAAGGAAGTAAAAAGCATACTACGGCTATCTGTCAATAAAGGAGGGGTGACTGTAAACCAGTATTGTGGCACATTACCAAGCCTAGGGATAACTTAATGAAGGATTTTGTAAGGAAAGCTGACATGGGAGAAAGCCGCAAAAATCTTAGGCAGAGAGCATATTCAACCCATCAGAAAGGAATTCAGGTCACGCTACTAGTGTTTTTGTTAAGTATTTAGCCGTCAGAGAGCTTGTACTAAAGTTTCCAAAATGAAAGAATAACAACCCCCTACCTTGCAGAAGGGAGATTTTATCATCCAAATAATCACCAAACTTCAATAAATAATAAAACACACATATTTTAATGTTTAGCTTCCGTTAATTTCTAAAGAAAACACTTTGAGATACTGAGACAGTTAGGTTTCTACGGCTGTACAGAAAAGAAAACCCAAGTAGATAATATTTTAATCTCTATGCAGTTCAAGACAGCCATTTTCACTTCCTTGTAAGAAGTAAAGGAGGTATTGTAATCACGAAACATTCTGGGTATCACATATTTCAACGGAAATACCCATTTTGACAGCTATCAAATGCAATTTAAAGATGCATTTGCGTGACATCTCTACGTAAGGACAGAATAAAGAACTCTTTTTCCCTAAACAAACTATAAAACTGATTTTAAATGGATTCAGATGAGATTGTTTTCATGGCGTTTCTGTACGTACGTACGTATATGTGTATGTATATATCTCGCATAACTCAAAAACGAATAGCCTCAACACGTTGAAATTTTGCATATAGGAATGCTATAACATGTAGTTGTGCACCTTCCATTCTGGTTGCAATCGGCCACATTTTCCGGTTAATTTTTTATGCCTTTAGTTAATCTGCATGCAATAGTTGTAGAATTATCAACACTTTAAAATTTGTTTAAGTGCGGTTAAATCTAATTTTTCTTACCATAACAGCTATATTTGTCTACATTTGAAACTCGTTTACATCTGAGCAGAATAGTGAATTAGGTCTTTCCGCACCTTCAGTTTCTTTCTGCCGAGTGGGATCAAGAGTAAACTTTTAGTTTTGTGCACTGAAAAATCTGCTTTCTTGGCCAAATTGCTTCTTTTTGCGAAGAAACTCTAATTTTAATTATAGAAATTGTCTTTATTAAATTGATTTTAACTGTATTTTGGTGCTTTATGTTTAACTACATCTTTCAATTTTTAACGAAGATATTTTGAGTTTTTATGTATTTTTGCCTTGCCGTGAAGTGAGAACTGAATCAACTGAATGAGAAATATATCTCTAACGAAATTCGAGGAAATAAGTTTAAATAAAGTGCAGGGAAAGTTGTGTATAATTTAATATTCTGTACAAAGAAATCATATGGATTTTTTTTACCACACCAGATTTTTTTAATTCTAGGCATCATTTAAGTGAACATATTTTAAAAGGTACCCCTAAGGTATCTTTGCTGATGTCAAAGAAATGTACTCTCAAACAATGCTCAGTAAGCACTGGGCAGTGCTTTGGATGCGACTAATAGCTGTTCTGTAAGTTGACTTAAAATGTAAAAGGTTGTATATTATTATATATATATATATATGTACATGTTAACCCCTTCACAGTGTTAAATATATTCATATGCCTTACTTAGGCCATCCTGATCCACATCAGCATTTCTCTAGTAACACTACTGATATACACAATTATATTGCTAACTACAGTTTGGAAAATCCAAATGCCTATTTCAAAACTTTCTTTATACAGACTTTTGAATCAACCGTTTTGTTGAATGATTGGCTTTAAAATTTATTTGTAAATTTTTAACTTAAATGCTTTCATATGATTATAACTAACCTATTACCAGTCACATGACACTGCAACATATATTTATTTTTATTAGGTTTCATTCCCATGGTAAATAAAAGTATACCAAAACGAATGCCTGTACCTACATACGATCAGCCAATGTACATACGATATAGTTCGGAAATATTTTGTTATTTATTGTAAACAAGGCACAGCTATTAAAAAAGCAATCGATGTTCTGTTATCCCAAATGAGAAATTTGAGATAACAATAAGATCTCCACATCAAACATACATTTCATATATGAAATACTTTTTTATTAATACAGCTTCAATTGAAATTTATGAAAATGTTATTAACAAATTGTTAAATGACTTTTCTGTTCTACTGCATTGCACTGTTGAAATTTTAAAGGTAGAAGTAAAATATTACTCTGTTTGGATTGTAGCAGCCTCCCTGACACCAAGAGAGGAAAATTTAAATTACATGTAACAGCAGAATAGAAAAAAAAAATTTGATATCACTCCATTTACCTCTAAAAACAGCAAAAACTCAATCATAATTTTCTACCTTATCTTCCATGTAATGTGATATGTTGTAACGTAATTTTGCAGCTGTCATGGAAAGACCAAAGCTTATAGGGTACTTCTCCTGCCTTCTTCACATGCCTTTGTGGTGTAGTGGTCAGCACGCACGTCTCTACCAGCTAAGATGAATTAAACAGATGTCTTATCTACTTAGTTACTGGTTTATGTGAATATGGCAAAACCTCAAGGACTAAGAGAGTACTTCCTAAAGAAACCTGGCTCGTGGGGGAAACCATGAAACTACATCGGCAAAACCATGAAAACACCCATTAAAGCCAGCCCACTCGTGGGATTCGAACTTCCAACCAAACTACCAGTGTTCAGCAAGTTTACCACTCGGCTGCTGGTGGGCCTTAGTGGTTAGCATTTTAAAACAGCTGATTGGTATGAGTCTTTTAACATCCTGCTGATTGAAGTAATATATATAAATCTCTTTCTTCATCACTTTTTAATTCTACACTTTCAGATATAACTCCATACATACACACACATTCTTTAATAACAAAATTAAAGAATTACTAATAATTTCACAGAATTTTCTTCTGTACTTGTCAACAGCAAATACAATCTAGTTTCAGAATAACATGTGTAACATATTAAATGCAAGCACGTTGAAAGTAGTTTAAAAAAATTTCCACAGTCTATATAATGGCTTTATAAATGCAAACAAAACCTTGTTTAAGATCAGCTAATGCAAGAAAGTTGAAGAACAAATGTTTGTTTTTCATGTTAAGCTGAAGACTATAATAATCCATTTCTTACAATGCAAAAGCACAATTTAAGGACATATCAATATGCATAAAAAATTAGCTTTCCTCTTCTGCGGTTAATTTAAGTTCCTTCCGATAAGCATAGTTAACTGTGGACTGATGCACTGCCTTACTCGGGCGTTGTTTTGCTTTGCAATTAGCGTCTTTATTGCTAAAAAATTCCATTAGATTTATGAAAGGAAGTAAGAAAAAAAAAAGAAAAGGTCAATAATTGTTCTGCGTCAATTTTTCTTCTTTTTTTATGTTCCAGCATTTCTCGAAAAGATAAGAAAAGAAAACTTTGAGTGTGCTCTATCGTAGGAAAAAGAACAACGAAAAACACACATTTTGCGGCATGCAAACATTCTGAATGAATAAAGTTAAAAAAAAAAAAAAACTCATAAAATAGGCGGGGCAAAAATAAGCCGCTTATGCGAAAGAGCAACAAGAAAATCGGCGAGTTTTGTAAGAAGGGGGGATGCTTCGTCGTAACCATGACAACAGCACAGCGTCTATCCGAGAAATACCATCCCTTCTTTTTATTTCTTTTTTAAGGGATCTCCAAAGATTCCGAAAGGCATCCTGTCCAATCGCACCGTCCCCCTCCCTTTGGGGAAAGGAAAAGGACGGGGATGGATAGACAAACGAATTTTTTTTCGCCACTCCAGCATGCCGTTTCTATAATTAAATCAGAGTCAACAGAAACCTAATTATGAAACAGAGCAATACCGGCGTGAGCTTTATCCCGAAAGCTTTAACTCCTGGAGAAGGGGCGCATTTTCATTGGGCAAACACACGAACGAGGGAAGAAGAACAAAACGGCCGCCCCAAAAGAGGACGGGCGTTAATTTTGGGATCTTTTAGTTCGGAAAATTCTGTCGGTTGATTTAATTTTTCAAGAAGGAGGCATGCACCATGCATAGGAAATGGCCGCATAGCTCAACAGAGACAACATACGCATTGGAATGAAAAGCTGGGGGTGGGGTGGGGGAACATATGCAGATAAGTTCTTGTTCTAACAATTCATTTCTTCAACTCTGAGAATGGAAGGCCTTCCGTAAATTTACTTGAAATGAAACTTGACGGAAGCTAGTTACGTTGACCAACAGCGACTGCTCTAAACAAGGTACCTTTACTAGAACAGCAGCTTAAAAACCGAAAATAATGCATAAAATCTAATCACTTTTGGTCGTTACTTTTAGTCAAGATAACACGAACACCGGTTAGCTGAGAATTTTTGAAATATTAGGCAGTTTTTTTTAATACAAAAGTACAGTTTTACTCTGTTCTTGCGACATACATTAATTTTACTTATTGGTCTTATTATTACTAAGACTGTGCAGCAGTTGTGATCACTCATTGTTACTAACAACTGCATTAAGATGCTAGCGTTCCTATTAAAAGTTATCTTTTTCATACAAGAAAATACTCTTTCTTCAAAAAATCAAAGTTACTAAACAATTTTTTAACATTCCTCCCTCTAATCACATGACAGAATATCCAGCTTCCTCCCCAAGTGTGGGTGGAGTGAGATTTTCTAAAAGATAACTTAAATTTAAAAACTGGAACGTTAACTTTATGGGCTCCCATTATGTCTACACATAGACTTTTTTAGAACGTTCTTTTTTCAGTTGTCCAAATTCAACCATTCCTAGTTTTCTGCCCTGAGCTTGTTTGCTGCAATTTGAGCCTACTAGTCTGAATCAAACGAATTCTCGGGATTGAGAAGAAGCAAATCTCTTTTGGTTACAGAAAACGAACTTAATTCCTTATTAAAGTTACTTGCGCTTTGAATGGATCAAATCTAAATGTTTCCAAAATTTTAGTAACTTAAAAGTATACATAACATGAATAACAAACCTCTTTGATACAGAAACTAATAAGCACAATTGTATGAAAAAGATAACTTTAACAACTGTTCCTTTAAGCGAGATTTTGTCTCTTTCTTGATTAATGTGGAGGGGGGATCAAAGGCAAGATTTTGCCTCTTTCTTGGATAACGGGGGGGGATGAATTGGAAAAGCTTAAGTTTTCGCTTTAGGGGAGGAGCGAAAACTTAATCACCGTTTACTTAACGGGAAAAATTACTTGAAATGAAACGTGAAAGTTCATGAAAATTGACTCTAGTTCTGCATGATATTTTGGAAGCCGTCTTTCGCCTAACCACCCAATAAAAGTGTACAGTGCACAATATATGTATAAGTAATTAAACATGTTTTTGTATTTCATGTCTTTTATACGAGTCAATGTATTATAAAAACTGTAGGCATATTGATCTGGCCGATACATACTGCGAAAAGATAACACATAATTTTTTACCTCTGACACATATACTCAAAACATTAAGTAAAATCATCTTCGAATCTATACATCCATATTTTTCTGTAGATTACAGATACCTTCCAAATAAAGCAAAAGAGAAAAAATAATGTTATTCTATAAAAGCAATGAAATTGCGAAATCACAGTTACTTTATATGTTACAAGTTTACAGCGGTGGTATCAGCATAGGGTTGATATCATGGGAAATACAGGGTGTTTATAAAGTCCCGGACCCATTTTAAAGTTTAATAACTCATAAAATAATAAAGATAGGCTAAAATTAATAACATAAGTGATTAGATAGAATCAAAAAGTTTCATGACCCTTGTCAGTGAACTTCCACGTGTGCCTCCTTCGTCGCACGGAGAATATCAAGTCGATATTCAATTTCACGCCAGTTACCGGCAAGTATGTCGGCATCCACAGAGGCTATTGCGGTTGTATTTCTGGCTTTTAGGTCATCCACGTTCGACACTTTCCTCCTGTAAACGTTGTCCTTTACAAATCCCCAAAGGAAAAAGTCCAGCAGCGTTATATCAGGTGATCTGGGTGGCCAAGGAATTGGACCTCCTCGCCCAATCCTTCTTCCTGTAAAATGGTCATTCAAAGAACTACGAACGATGGTACCCCAATGAGGTGGTGCACCATCTTGTTGCAAAAATACATGTGGCGTCTTTTCTGTAAAAAAGAAAGGCCCGATGACTGGGTCGTGCATTAGTCCACACCACACATTAAGCTTTGGGGAAACCCTTTGTGCCTCACGGTATTCATGGGGGTTTTCAGATCCCCATATGCGCACATTATGGCGATTAACAATGCCAGAAAGCTGAAAGAATGCTTCGTCGGACAACAAAACAAAACGGAAAAAAAAAAAAATAAAAAAAAAAAAAAAAAAAAAATTAATAAGCAGACGATATTTAGAAAAGTACAGATATTTAGACTGGAAAATGAAATTATCTGAAATTAACCACACGCGCAGACCATATTTACAGAAGTAAAGACATTCAAACCTGAAAAGGAAAATATATAAGTTATTCCATCAATAAATCACATAAGTTTGTTTATATCTTCATCATTTTATGAGTTATTAAACATCAAAATGGGTCCGGGACTTTATAAACACCCTGTATTTCCCTTTCTTACACATCCTAATAATTAAAAATAACCCTTCAAAGAGTTGAAATTCAATCCGATACAAAAACATAAAACACATAAATATCACCCTCACCTTTTTTAAAAACTTCGTAAGATTATTATTTTGAAAATAAGTTATTTTATGATTTAGATCTTTAGCGTTACTTTTGTTTTCATTTCCCTAACAAAATGCAAATTAGTTTGGGAGTATTTTTAAGGTGAACAAAGCATATTTATGCCTCTCGGGACCATGTTTCTGCTAGCTCAGTTAAGGTCGGCTGAGTTTTTTGGCTTTGCATTACAGTTGCTGAAATTTAAATTGTTAAACTGGTGAGAAGCTTGAGCTAAACTTAGCGTTAAACCATTTGTATAGCCCTTGGCTACTAGACTTAGTATTACATTTGCATTTACTGTTACATTAAATTACAACAACACAGCCACGTGTGGCTGGCTGATTTCTAAGCATGACTGACTGTTAAACCTTCATAAAACTTTGTAGTAGTTCTCAGACGAAGCAATAATTCGCTCCGAGTCTGTTGAGAGTGCGGATTTAGTTCAAAAGCTCCACAGTCTGATGATGATATTAGGAGAGAAAATACTTCTAACAGTATCATTATACTTTGTTATTTATATTATTTAATCCCATCAATCTTTTAATTCATATTTTGTTTTCATCGGAGAATAAAGGAGAACCAGGTATGTCTTTGATTTCTTTAATCAATCTTTATAATTCAAAGACCTCTTGGGGTACAACAGCATTTGGCTTTGCAATTACTCATTAATAACACCTATGGATTACATAATAGATTACAGTATCCAACTCCCCCCAAAGAAAAGCTTCCAATAAAATAATTGTCAACTGTTTTCAACTGCTATCTGATTCTTCAAATTCCAGTCTTACACTCGAAAGAAATTTTAGTGAATTTCTTAGTTGACGGTAGCAAACTGCCAAATTTAAAATATAAACAACAAAAGACTTGTTCTTCCTTAATTGACGAAACATGTTTCCTAATACAATGTTATGCTCTAAACAATAAAAACATTGTCAGATTTATTTAGAAGATGAGAAGAGAGGAGGCCCGCTAGCGGTCGAGCGGTAAAGTCGCTGAACACTAGTAGTTCGGGCCGAGGTTCGAATCCTGCGTACGGGCTGGCTGCATGGGTGTGTTAATGGTTCTTCCCATGTTTAACGTATATACAAGCCAGATTTCTTTACAAAATCCTCCACAAAGGCAGCCCCTTAGGCAAAAGCCCTTGAGTGCTTTCCTGCAATCAAATAAACCAAACCAAGACGGGAGAGGAGATTTTACAAATTTATAACAAGTCACACAATCTTTTCTCCTTGCCCTCTTTTCCTTTTAATCCAAACAGCATCGTATAGATGGAAGAGTTAAAAAAAAAAAAGAAACACTGTTGTCTGAGGTACACAATATTAAAATCATATTTTATTAATTATGTACAATGCAAAATGTTCCGAAATTAATAACTACAATTAATTTATTATTAATGAGAAGTATTATCTTTAATTTTTTCATTGTTAATCTACTCTTCATATGGAAGACACATGAAATACTCCATGCCTTATTTTTCAGATTTTTTTTTTTTTTTAATTTTTATTTTTACTTTCATTATATTGGATATCGAAATTTACAAAATTTAAGTATCCAGAATTTTACAAAATTTATTACCGATATAAAAGAATATGAAATGATGCATCTAAGTTTTCGAATTACAAACTATCTTAACATTACCAAGTTTTCATTTTAATTGTTCAGTCTAACGATTTCTTCTCATACTCTCATTGAGTATGTGCTACAATATGCTATACTAGTGATTCTCAACCTTTTTTATTCTACGCACCCATTCCATAATTACTAGACGATCGTCCACCCCTCCTTTTCAAAACTTGAAAAATACATATGCAGTATTTAAATTCAGATTATTTCTTTAAACTCGTTTTATAAATTAAACAGAAACAAAGCATAAAGAAAAAATGTTCATAACTACCAAATCTTAAATAAAAGTACTTTTTTATATTCATAAACTAAAACTAAAAGGTAAAGGCTGACCGCACCCTCCCCCCTTGAAATTTTTTAATCTCCCTGCTAAGGCTCCCTCCTGGCTGAAAAACTCCTGCGCTAGCGGAATATGCAAAACAGTGTCTTACTGAAGACCAGCAAAGGAAGATTTAAAGCAGCACGAACGGGAAAAGGGGGGCCACAGCAACGGTGTGATAGCCCCGGTTAAGGATTCGAACGTTATCCCTTAGAAGTTGCTAAGAACCCTGGTATAATAGCTAGTACGCAGATGAATATGTAAGTTAGATGCACAGTTGAAAAGCATATGATAAAACTGCATGCAAGATTCAGCCACCATGTTCTTCAATGCATATACATTATAGTCACAATTATCACTATTTTGTTAGTTACAGATTCATTTAATAAATAGTACCAGTAAGTTTAATCATATTCTGTCAGACTGCTTGCCATATAACTGAAATTATCTGGGTGACGTAATTAGGTCATCCAGTTATAGATTTCTAACCCATACAAAATTAAATTTAGGGAGGTAGGTTACAGTTTAAGAGATTCCAAAAATATTCCTCGAAGATTCAGTTTACTTAAATTACCATAACAAGCCTTATAAACACTGGCTAAATAACACAATGTTTTTACTGGCCTTTTTTCAGCTTCATCTCGCCTGAAAGTCAATATAAACAAGTTACTAAAAAAACGAAAATGAAAAGAAGCGCAGTTTTATATTCCTAGCCTAAGGCAACTCAGCAGAGGGGGTTAACCAAGAAAGAAATCAGTAGACTACAGACAGGAAATAACAGCTCCCTCTCCTTCCATTTCTCTGCCTGCCCTTCCCCGACAATTTTCAGCCTTATTATCCTTTAAGGCAAGAAGGAATAAAGCACAAAATATGACAAAGAAGATGAAGAAGCATATCTTTGTTACAGCGGTTACAGTGCAATGAATGGTATGCGATTTTTAGGAATATTGCCAAATCAATGAAGGTACCAAATAACAATTTCGAACTCTGCTAACACCTTTGCTTCATTAGATTCCACTCTTCGACATACATACATACATACATACATACATACATACATATACACTCACGTTTGTGAAAATTGCAACACCATGAAGGACTTACGCGAGTGAGCTGAAATTTTCAGGAAATGCAAAGTAGCGCATGATATGCAAATGATTAGAATTGCGAATCCGTAGCGCATGCGTATGCTGAGCAGCGCCCTCTGAACGGCTGATGGATCCGAATAAATAGACGGCTGTAGCGAGGCGTGTATGGTTATCGGTGGTTATCTGCTAGTGGTAAACGTTAACTCAATCTGTACTTATGCCTCGTCGACGAAAGAGAGCGAGATTTGAACAACTTACAGAGTTTGAACGAGGGAGAATCATCGGCCTTCGTGAAGCTGGATTGTCGTATCGTGCAGTAGCCTCTCGTGTGCAGCGTAACAGCAGCACAGTGATGCGCGTTTGGAAGCAGTGGACGGACGAGTGTCGGACAACTCGGAAATCCGGGAGTGGACCCCGAAATGTGACGTCAGCTCGCGATGATAGACACCTGGTCCGCATGGCGCGGACGGACCGTACAGCTTCCTCTAGACAATTGGCAGCACTGTGGTCAATAGCTACAGGTGTTTCATTGTGTGCTTCATCAATTCGTAGACGTCTGCTGCAGTGTGGACTGCGCGCACGGACTCCTTTATACAGGATCCCCCTAACGCACGACCATCGCCGCCTGCGGCTACAATGGGCCAATCAGCATAGAGACTGGCGTGCTGATTGGCAGCATGTCGTGTTTTCTGACGAATCCCGCTTTAATTTGTGGTACCATGATGGCCGCATTCGTGTCAGACGCTATGCCGGTGAACGCCACCTTCCGGAGTGCATTATCGAACGCCACAGTGGACGAACACCCGGAGTTATGGTCTGGGGCGCCATAGCATATCATAGACGATCTCAATTGCTACGAATTGTGGGCAATCTGAACAGCAACCGGTATATCCGTGAAGTTCTACAGCCCGAAGCTGTTCCCTTCCTTCAAAGCTTGCCAGGCGCTGTATTTCAACAGGACAATGCCCGCCCTCATACTGCTCGGATTGTTAAATCCTTCTTTGCAGCGCAGCAGGTACAGCTTCTTCCTTGGCCTGCGTGTTCCCCGGATATGTCGCCAATTGAACATGTGTGGGATGTCATTGGTCGGCGTCTTGCTCGTGATCCTCGTCCTGTTGCGTCTGCAGACGAACTTTGGGTACGCGTACAAACGATATGGAATGCTCTTCCTCAGTCAGACATTCAAACTTTGTTTGACTCCATGCCACGTCGTGTAGCAGCACTTATTGCGGCGCGTGGTGGCCACACAAAATACTGATTCTGATCTCTTGTTCTTGTTTGTTTGCTTTGAACATTTAATCATTTATTTGTACCACTACCACTCAACTGTGTATTAAATTGCATTCAATTATGACGATTCCTTCTTGGTGTTGCAATTTTCACAAACGTGAGTGTATATATATATATACACACACACGACCAACAACACATTTTTATAAAGTTTTATTTCCGATGTCCATTGCGAAATTTCATTTAAGCCATGTTGGGAGTTTTTCCGAAACCTCCACGTACAACTCTCGACCCCCCAACCACCCTTCACAACAGTTGAAGTCAAAACACTTTTCTTTTTTTTATTCTCCCCCCCTCCCCTTCGGCCAATAACTGGGTGAAGGAAGAAAATTGGAAGGAATGAAGAGAAAATATATATATGAAGGAGTAGGAAGGAATAGCGATTTTTATCCACCTACGGTAAACCGACGCTAGGAATTTGGAGGAAAGGGAGGGGGGAATAAAAGAGGGAGATAGAAAGAGAACCAAAATGGTGTAGTCTAAAGGGAAAAAAAAAAAAAGCCGGAATAGAAAGAAACAGAGAGAACGAAGGCGTGATAAAAATAAAACACAAGGGGGTCGGCAACAGAGAATTTTTTTTTATTATTATTGTACTAGCAAAGAGTTTTAGTAATATGTATTGATGGATGCGAAAACAAGGCAAATGACTGAATGTATGTACATATGAATACGAAGCAGACAACAGTATTCCACAAATCGCACCAGGTGTTGTAAAGTGCTAAAAGTTGGTGGCTTGGGCGCACACATATGTTTTGCTTACATTTTTGTTTATTTTATTTCTTGCCAGCCAAGTTCTTAGATGGAACTCTAGGAATAAACACTACATCGTGGAAGACTGATTTGTTTTCGAATAAGGAATAAAATGGCGAATAACAAAAACACACGCAGAGGTGGATATTTAGGAAGTAAATAAACAAACAGAATTGCCAAGCATCGCTCATCGAGTCGCAGATGGAAAAAACCGGATGTGGACCCCACGTGACTTCCTTGTACGGCTTTGTAAATTCCTTTATTAAAAGAACATATTACATATTGTTCGATATTTTTCGTCACTAAATACATACATAAACTGCTATTATGTATGTAGTTAGATTTTGTTATTTCCCGATTAATTTTTTTTTTTTTTTGACATTTCCCAGACATGAATATTTTTGTCGACTACGATCAACGGTTCCGTAAATAAAGGCCGGGTGAGTATTTTTAAGCCGGGTTAGGAAGTGGGTGTACATGTGTAAGATATAAAAACGAGACGGAAATTTATTAACAAATTAAACTTAATTGGAACAAATTGACAACAGACCTCTTAATTACTAATTTCCAATCAAAAATCAACTTATTCAAAGTAACCGCGCTTTCCCTGCCGTAATGGCATTGCTGTAGACTTTCGCCCAGTCGTTGCTCAGGATTAAAAAAAAAAGGAGCTCTGAGATTATAAATACTACTGCAACTATTACGCACTCTCTTTTAACTACGCTCGCTAGATAAACGGCGTGTTTTGTTTGGCTGCTTTTATTTATTATTAAAAATGTAATATGTCACAATTAAAACTATGGGGTGTAGACTGTCCCCATTGTGATGTGCCAGTAATCAGCAAGTAATAAAGATATTACGATTCTTCAAAAGTTTCATCTTCTAAGACACTTCCACGTTTGATGTGTGTGTGTGTAAGATAAAAATTATGTAAATCAAAATTATTATTTACCCTAGCAGTTGTCCTTAATTCTCCCATCTCTATTCTAAAAATAGTAATAACTTTTCTAAGCGGTGTCATTTCTAAATCAGTCTACGTCACAAAAATGGTGGTGACGTAGTTCATTCGAAACCTGTATTCAAAATTTCGAGAATGAAACCCTTCTCTTAATAAGTAACCTACACCAAAGCCTTGTCTTGGTGAGCCTCCATATTGGATAACTGCTTCTAACCTCCCCTGCCGTGAACACGCACGCTACTTCGCTCACTGATACGTCGCTTTTAAGGTCTTATTCCATCCAGATAATGTCTGAATGATAGATTTTCAATAATAAATCATATTTCAAATGAAAAAAAGTTTTTAAAATATGCCTTAAAGGCCGAAGCATGGACTACCAGCAAGGAAGGCCATGATATGATAAATAATCAAAAATGTGGACTCTAGTAAATAAGTTTGCTAGGGTTATCACTTACACCAAAATTCAATCGGACACTGCACAATGCACCCGGCGTGCCTTCCCTTATTTTCTTGCCTAGGTAAGTCCACATACATTCTGCGCTTGAAGTAAACTTCGCCTGCCCTATTCGTAATTTAATTATTATTATTATTATTTTCTGGCCAGGATCAACTGGAAATCAATATAAATATTACATGGCAATATAACTTTCTTTTCCAAGTGTCGATCTACCAGAGTTAAATGGCGAAAATCAAAGGTATGGGAGACATGTTTTTTTAATAGTGTGAACCAAATTTACAGACGAATGAATGGTAAACAAGTAACAGAATGATTATACTTACGCAAAGGAATACGTGAATATTTTCAAAATAATAAGATTCATTTAAAAAAAAATTATCTTTTATTTACATTCTGTCATCGATTAGCGCGAATGCGGAAACGGACACGTAAAACCATTCGGATACCGTTAAGAAATGTCAGCAATACAAACAAAGCATTTAAGTCTAACTAAAACAAAAGGTGATGAACGTTGAGCTCAAGCAGAGTCATTGCACTTCGTGAAATTTACGATTCTGGAAGTAAGAAAAACAAAATAAAAAAAAGGGGGGAACCGAAAAGAAATCAAAAGACGTAATCGTGTTGTGATGAATGTGTGTATGTATGCGAGCGCGAAGAAAGGAGAAAGGGTGCGAGGAGGATGAGACAAATGAAAATAGAATAACGACAACCCTGAAATCACACGTAGAGAGGGAGGAATGAGAGTGACAGCGAGATAGTGACAGAAAGCAGAACAGGGAAAGATTTAGGTATTGAAAAAAAAAAAAAAAACACACACGGATGAAAAGCTGGTGGCATGGGGGGGGATTTCTCTTTAATTTTAGTTTTCTTAGGTTTACACCTTTACCGCATACTGTTTCCAAAGGATAAATACATAACGTACAAAAAATAAAATGTAATAACAACAGCTGCGTTCTAACAAAACAATACAACACCAATCTTAAAGCGTTTGCTTAACTGTTCGTTATTTTAAAATGTCCTTTAATTGAGACAAATAGTATGCAAAACAGTTACAGCACTTCATATTTTCTTTAGATTGTTCACACACGATAAAAATCTTACGCAGAAATTAAGAAATAATTTAAACAATTCATACAATTTGAATTACTGACGTACTACTAACCAGTAGTACTAAATTAATAGAAAACTAATCAATATGCTAAATAAAATACACGCTCCCCCCGCAAAAAAATGTGTCAACAGTTTAATAAATATCATTATGTAGTGTAATTTGGTTAGCTTTACTGTTATACCACACTACAACGATGACACAAATCTTAAACCATTATCAAAATTAATTTATGGCAGAGAACTGATGCTGTCCTTGTTACTACGCTTTCCTCTATTTCCCTTATATTACCTTGACAAAATGTCGATGGACATTTATCTTTTCATTCCATTTATTCTATTAAATTTATAAACATTCTGTAAGACATCCCATTCTTAAAATAACCTCCAGGCTTTAATTACTCCATTCTAGATAAATTTTGATGCAGTGGCACAATGTGTATGCATGCTTCACTGCACGCACATACGTGCTACTGAAAAAACACTTTTACAGACGAGTGTTTCCTCAGGCAGTCGCTGTGAAAGTCATTCATTACTTTTGATTTCAGTTTCATCACGCAGATGGAAATATTTTCTGCTCAAGTGGGTAAATCTTTAATCTCTAATTACTATTAGTTGATGTTGAATATTCTCCTAACTAATCGAAATTCCTTCTAATACTTCAAACCGCTTAATTATAGATTAGCTTACAGATCTGTCGATCAGTCTCGGACAATACTTCACCCAACATTTAAGAAAACTGGCAAATTGTTCATTTCTCACAGTATTCATGGTTATATTTTTTAAAAGGGGTGTACATGTGAAATGAAAAGTCTCTCCCCAAATGGAAAAATCATAAAAATTTTATACAACAGTGCACTGAAGTATCACGAATCAGAACGGGACGGGACTTTGCGACATAAACGACATAGCCGCTGATGGGCCCTAAAAATATTAGCAGACTATTGTTCTAACTGATCTAGAGATGAAATTTCAGAAGTAATTCTACTGATTGAGGATATGACCTTCCGAAGGAAAAAAAATTCCGTACGTCGGCTTTAATAAGATCATTTAAAGCTATACTATCTATGCTTTTCGTAAAACTAATTGTTCATTTGCTCTAAAAGGAGATTTAAGACGGGAGATAAGACAGTTTAACTTATTCAGGTTGCGGTTAATAAGGTTCTTCAGATCTATAAGTATAAAATCTGCTAGTTGGCAAATGAAAGGTCATATTTTGTAAAATGGCGCATGGCTTAATTCATAAAGTGTCAAATTATTTTACTCGAAAGAATTTTAATTCCCATATATTAATTTTAAAATAAAGAAATCCAAAAACATATTCTATGAAGTAATTAAAATACAGTCAGCATATAACAAAAGTCTTCGGATTGCCGGCTCAGGGATCCATTCTCCAACCCTTTTTTTTCGGGGGGGGGAGAGCTCCTATTATTTTCAGAAAAAGAATAAAAAGAATCGATGATGTATCAATACAGTGCGCACTTTACATGACAGATTTAAAAAAATAAAAAGCGGGCAAAATCATTATTTATTACAACTTATATAAAGAATCTACCTCATAATCATTTCGTAACAACAACGATGAAAATTAAAAATAAAAAATATATACAGTCAATTAATTTAAAGGTTCAGTTTTGCGATGTACGATATTCAAAAATTCTTCCGAATTTTGATTTCGACTTGCGGAACTTCTAAAAGAATTGCATGGAACCCCATGCCTCCAGACGACCTAGCCCATGGGCATACACAAATTAATTTTAAAGAACAGTTTTTTCTTTCTCCCAAAAAACAATTAGTTAAAAAAAAAAAAACTAAAATTCTAACAGTACGTTTATCAAGAGCTTGAAATTAAATCAAAAATAGAGGAGGGGCGAAAACCACAGTTAAAGTACTCCGAGTGTAGATGATGTAATTTCTTTCTTAAAATATCTTCTAAAAGCCATATTTACCATATATGTGAGCCCTGACATTTAAAAATTATTATTATAGTAATTTAGCGTTTGTCCCTTAACATTACATGAAAATTAAGATTGTAATTCTCAGTTAGTTTAAAAAAAAATGTCTGGTATCATTTAATTATTCTTAGGGAACACCTTCGACATATTCAGATACCTCAAGCTGTTTTACATGCATCCCCCCCAATCTTCTAGTACAACGCTTTAAAAATTCTCACGCGTACACCATATGACTTCCGTGTACGACCTATTGAATTATACACATTTTTTGCTGCACTTGAAACTTATTTTCTGGAATTACTCTAAAATAATTAACCGATCCCTCAAGGCAAGTCGAAAATGACATCAAAAATTGCAAAATTTAAAATTAAATTCCCGGTCAGTTTTTGTCGTACGGAAGTTAAACTTTATAAATATATATATTTTTAATGATTATAAGAAAAGGAAAAATAAGAATAGGAACCTGGAGATCGCATTAAAAGTTAGGTTTCGTTATTATTACCTTGGCACAACCAAAACGAATATTTTCGTCGTTTAAAACACTTCCGTAAGTGGAAGCATATCACTACGACCAACAACTGCGAAAATAAAGGCCGGGCAAAGCCTACTAAGCCAGATAAGGTGATGGGTGTATACATATATATATATATTTGGAACTGCCGATTGTAATAAAACGGGAGGCGAACAACTAAACGCTATAGCAGTCCCATATACGAAATTTCAACGTTCTATGGATAATCGTTTTTTAGTTATGCCAGATACATACGTGACGAAAAAAAATCCCTTTTCAATCCACTTCACAATACGTTTTGGAAAAAAAAGTCCTTTATTCTATCCGTACAAACATAAACCATGCAAAAAAATTCTGCAAATGGATTCGGGAACGGTCAAAATGGATATTTCCGTTGAAACATGGGAAATGTTTTGCGATTACAATACTTCCTTTACTTCTACAAAGAAGTAGCGTCTTATATGTAAAGTACTATCGGGATAAAGCAGTTTACTAACTTTATAAAATTAACGATTGTTTTCTAAACTGGTAACAAAAATACATTTCCTGCAGCGATTTTTGATTTCCGCAATCTTACTTCAAACCGAGAAACCAACAATGCGTGTAACACTTTTAATGACGATGCCTCGATATGAAAGGATTTCTCAGTTTCTTTAGAAACCTTTTCAAGATGCCGCTAAGTACAACGCACAAATTCTCGACAGCTTAAACATCCGACAGCGGCGAAAACAAACCCGAACCCTTTCCAAAAGCACTCATTAGTGCACGGAAGAAAATGATCCACCAGAATCGGAGTTTAGGGAAGAGAAGTTGGGATGGGGAGGGATGGAAAAACTCTTCGAAATCTAAATCTCTCCTGTAGCATTTGTTTTCCCTTTTCACTCGGAGATGACTGCCTCCCCCCGCACACATCCGAAACAGAGGGAAATATGCCCCTGGCACGATGGAAAGGCATAATTAACGACAGCGCGGCCCAAAAGATGAAGAGTAGGTAGGAATAAAAAAAAAGGGGGGAGCGTTACTAATTTTCCGCAGAGGCAATCCCCTTTCTTACTGAATAATTTTTCTTCATTTCTTTAGGAAAGGAAACTGCCATTTCGCTTTTTTTCCTCTAAGCGCGGTTTTTCTTAAAATGCTTGAAAGAGGTTTCCAAACTCCAAGAGAAATTATATAAAGAAGATCCCTTACGGTTGCTTTTAATGAACAAATAAAAACTAATACTCATTTTTTGGACCACATTATACATGCTCATATGAATTCAGCAGCTTAACGCAGGCTCTCTAAATCCAGAAAAATAATATTATAGATACTTAAATGCCATTTTATAGTTATATATACACATGATTCAAATACTTTACAATTTATATTATTTATGAGCAAGGGATACAGCAGGCTTTGAAACTCAGAAATAGGATAAAAAATGATAAATTAGCAAACGGGAAGAAGCAATTTCAATGGAATCAAAATTCTTGTTTAGTCTGATATGTAGGTAATATTATCATTTTACTGCGCTAGTTAAATAATCTCAAAGTCTCTTATATTCTGGCAACTATTTTTATTACTTTTTAATGCTGGGAAGTTGCTGTTATTATATGAGAAAAGGATAATCCTTACCCAGAAAAAGGGGGATAATCCCTTTTAATAATTTAAAATCAACTACAAAACTGCCATGCCATAAAGCCTAAATCTTCTTTCTTTTCCGGTTTTTGTAATTTTTAGGCTTTAATTTTACATTTCATTTAATTCTTATTTTGCATATTCATAGGGTATTTTGAAATTTACTGGTACTGAATTTCATTTCTTTCGGGTCTTCGTGTAAAATGGGTTCTAAATTTCTTACTTTTTGCTTATATATATATATAAATAATTTATTTACTAATGGATTATTTAGCATATTACCTCTTTTGATAAAGGTAGTGAGAATTCTATTGAAATGAAGTAACTTATAAGCATATTTAAAAAGAATCTTGAAATATTTTAAAATTTAAATATAAAAAATGAATCAAGGATAAAATGAAAATGGAGACTTTTAAAAATGTATTTAAGTAAAGTTTAAAAATAAATTTCAAAATCATGAGATATGATTATAAGAGTGAATAATAGTATTTTCTTACTTGAGTAAAATGCCCCCCCCCCCGACACCTCTTCACCCTTAATCATGTTAACTCAATGTAAACTTTGTAAACACATAATGAACAAAATGCAGTCTTTGCAAAAATAATTATACAAGTAAGGAAAGATGAAAAAATTATATTCACATAAGACGAAAAGGCATAATTAAAAATGTATGAAAAGGAAATGCACATAAATGGCCAGAAGATGAATTAACTGACATGTTTGCTAGTTTTAAATCGAGACAGATCCGTCACTTTCTTCCCACTCAGAATGAAATTTGGAATTCGAACCGGGATGGAGAGTGGAGGGCAGAGAGCCTGAGTTATGATGTACGTGGGGACTTTTGGAATGCGGGAAAGAAGTGGTCGCAGAACTCTCTTTCAAGTAAAAGAGCCGTTTATTGAAATTTTGATTTTAAGCTGACCAAACAAAAGAAATGAATTAATTTCTGTCTAACTGTCATAGCGTAAAGAGGAATATATATATTATATTACTTAGTTTTTTGGAAGTAACAAACTAAGAAACATTCCTTTTGCAGGTACAATATAAAAGCTGGAATAAATGTTTATTCTGATTACCTAATATATTATTATTTGTGTTATTAATTACTATAACTAGAAAGCCAAATTTGATCTAGTGTTGCTTAAAGCTGTAGAACCTTAAAGAGTGTACTGCAAAGAGAAAAGTATGGAAAACAACTGCTCTGAAGTCTTAGTAAAGAAAAAAAGCCATTACATGGGCAATGGATAAAGCTTAAATCAGTCATTATGAGGTTTCAGCACAGTGAAATTATGAGATACACATTATGAGGTACATGGCACACCAAAGCAATAAAAATGGACAGTACAGCTTACTGCAAACACAAATTGTTGAAACTAAAGAATTCCCTTCCCCCCCCCCCTTGAACTAAGTGTAAATAAAAAAATATAACACCACCATATTTCACTAGATATAAGATTATGGGCAGAACGAGTATTGCTACACTGAACTGCTTCATTACATCCTACATTCCAAAATAAAACAAAGACTAGAAGACGAGGAAGAAAACTCATCTCACTAAATTACAAAAGAATAATTAATCTATTATGGGAGGAGGGAAAGAAGTAGGTGAAAAAAGTACTACAGACATAGCTTGCTTTTTCATTTCAAATAGTGCTTCAAAATTTATAATACAGCTTTCTGCAATCTACATTAAAAATTTTAAAAGGTGCTTACAATAAAAATTGTAAATTTCACTCTGTATGTGCTTGGATGGAGCTGGTCCATGATCAAGTACCAGTTTAAGAGAAAAATTTCACTTTTACAGTAAAATAAAAGCAAGAGGCAATAAATATTGCCAATTTAAAAATTTACTGTATTTAAAAAGAAGCTCTTGCTTTGTACTATAAATCTAGATTACATAAATAACTCCTATCGTGTATCTATGTGCTTGTTTTTAAACTAAATATTCATAATCTAGTGTATAGCTTATTATTAACTTTCCATAAAATTAAATCCTAAATATGCAAAAATAAAATGACTTACAGAAAATGTACCACTGTTTTACGTGACTGGACAGAGTTCACACTTCTAAACCCACACATATTTTAAAAAGAATTAGCTTCATAAAAGAGCCAATCTTACTTGCAACATCATTAAACTTCATTACTATTTATTTCCTAAAGTTTTAATTTATTACAAATGTAGTAAACACAAAGTCCTTCCAAATTAATAGTTTAATCAAACTATTCATTCCTGTAGACTCCTTGCAAAATAATAAGATTTACCTAATCAAACTCGTTATTATTAGAAAAGTCTCAATAATATCCATCTTGTTTCACAGTTAAAAAATATCTGCTGGCAATGTGGAAAAACTAACTAACTGTATCGTAAAGGAAGTAAAAATAAGTAGTAATAGTAAAGGAATCGTTCTATTTACTGATTTTGCACACTACATAAAGATAAGGGATGTGATGTCATGATGGTGTTATAAAAATCTGGAATAATTAATAAATGCATCACTCTAAGGAACCTCTGTTCATTAGTCGTCCTTAACATTATGTGATCTTATATGCATTTACCCTATTCAAAATACAAACACATAAAAACTAAACTTCAAACACAGTTCATTGCTTGGACATACTCTTAGATATTCATAGGAAATCTGCCCTGCTGTCAACCATTTTTCACTATTCTCGCAGAGTATTTCGGCACTCAGAAACCTTTAAAAATCTGAACGTCAACAGTTTACAACAAACATTCTCTCGGTCGAGTTTTGGAGAAACAAAAACAAAACGACAACGAACGTTAAAATTAAATCAGCCCTTATCGCCGAACCGCTTCTCAATTCAACAAACTAATCGGCTGTTCATTTGTTCTGCGAACTGACTTTTAGCTCAGACAGCGAGGCTACTTGCAATTCAATTCCCAACCACATGGTTGAGAAGCAAAAGGAAATGAATAGATAGGTAGGTAGGAAAGGGGTGGGTGACGGAGAGAAAAGGGCCCGGCATGGAAAAGGCACGCAGAAAAGGGGTATAGTGGTTGGAGGTGGGAGGCGCAGGGAAAGCCGGATGCGTGAGAAAGACAGAAAGGGGGAGAGAGAAAGAAGCAGACAACGACAGCTGATCATCATTCTGTTTGATTTACAACGGCGGCGATTAGTGGCGTTTGCTGACGTAATGAGGATGAGTGACGTCACGAAGATTGCCCTGATCTAAAGCCGTTGAAAGACTGCCAAAGCAATGCTCAATGAAGATTTTAAATGAGCATGGAAGATATTAATAGCTTAGGGCGGTCACTAAACAATTTGCGCACGTGACCAGAATGAGATAGGAGATATTTCCAATTCTCTGTTTTTTTAAAAAAGCTAATGTTCAGAAAAGTTCGGCTAAGCAACTGGATTTTTGGATACAGATCTTCTACATCGCCCATTTTTCACAGAACATCTTGATTTCAGAAAGAAAGCATGGTGAATAGAAATCATATATCAATTTTTTTTTTTCCTTTATTTTATTGGTAATACTGACACACATCTAGAACAACTTGTATCGAATTTTTCAAACTAAACTATAAAATCTCAATACGCAAAATTGAAGTTCTATTCTGTACATGACAGTCAGAAATGCAAGAGGGGAAAAACTGCTAAATTATGCAGTTGCACAAGAATATGACTTTCAGCGATTGTAAAGATGCATGTAACCTATTTTAACCCCACTTTGGAAACAAAAATTGAAATATCTAATCACATATTGCGGCATGAGTGAAGTTTCTCTCTACTAACAACATTTATTTTTTTTATTTTTGCAAATTAGAAATGTCTGAAAATGAGTTTTTCTAATATTTTACCAATTACATGATGCTGCGATAGTATTTATCAATCCTTGTGGCCTGACAAATGCTGCCATTTCAAATGACATCAGATCTTCAATTTACACAATGTCTCACTAATAACAAAGTTCTCTGAGTATTTCTATTTTACATACCATAAAATTTTTAGTTTATTTTCAAATTATTAACCCACTGCTTAATGCTTTAGTTGACATGAATTAGGATAGGCTGGATGGACTACCGGCTAACAATGCGCACAAAGAAACTACAATAAGAGGCATTATTTTTATCCTGTAAAATATAAACGAATTCATACTGAGTTTAACCTGACTTAGTCCCTCAAAATAATCCAGTCTTCTTCAATTATTAACCAATGAACTAATTCACATAAATTAAATAGTGAAAAAAGATGGCATTATATGTTCTACACAATTTGGTGCATATATAAGAACCACTGCATCATGTTTTCTCATTCCTCACTTCCGAGATAATTTCGTTGATGAAATTTTGAAGCAAAAGTGAAGGTCTGAAAACCTTTTAATAATTAATGAATAGAATTTTATAAGAAAGTTCAAGAAATGATTACATAAACCTTAATTTGAAATGTTTGTGACAAGATTGTGAATTCTAAAATGGAAATAAGTGAAAGAGCACCACTTTACAATGCTACGAAATTATTACACATGATTCAGTTAAGAGCTGATTTTTGAGTTAACAGGTGTTACACTATGAAAGGACTAATATTCCATTAAATATAGTACACAAGTTCCTCTTTTCAAAACATTAGTTGCCAACTGCCTAAAATGAACCCTTACCAATGAACTTAACTATTTAAAAGCAGTTGCTATTGACCGAGGATTTTCTCCCGTGATCATTGATAAAGCTGTTAAAAAGTTTTCAGATTCCCATCATAGAAGACATGCCACTGTCAGAAACAATATTAATGACTTTGTCGTGCTTCCATTTTATCCTTCTGTTAGTTATAAGGTTGCACGGATTCTCCACAAATTCAACTTTCAGGTCAGTTTCCTCCCTATCAATAAAATTCACGGTTTCACTCTAAAAGATTCTGTTTCTGACTTTAATTCTTGGGGAATTTATAGTATATCGTGTCAGTGTGGCTTGAGATATATTGGCCAAACAAAAAGAGCGTTAAAGTTTCGTATCAAAGAACATGAATCTTATGTCTGAAAGGGCTTCGAAATTAACAAGTCTTCAATAGCGTATCATAGTTGGAAATTTAATCATAATTTTGACTTTGGATCTGCAAAAATTATCCAAAAAGCTTCTTCCGTTGGTGAATTGGATTTTCTTGAGGCTTTTCATATTCACAAAGATTTAGCAAGTTTAGTGAACGATTTTAAGTCTAATCCAGTCCTTCCTAGCGCTTTTAAAATATTATTAACATAATTCTTGATGATTACTCGTATTTTTCTCGATAGATGGCGTTGCCTCCTCGCGCGTGGTTCTACCTGAGAGTATAAAAAGCCGTTACTCAGCTTTCTTTCCCCTTCTTGTATTTTGTTCTCCTGATGAGGAGGGACCTGTAGCTGCCCTCGAAATCGATTGAGTGTTTTTAGTGAATGTACGCCAAATACAAGGTTGTGTTAGCGAATTTGAAATGCACCTATTGTTGCTTCCTTCTATGCCTAACTATGGACAGTTATGTACAGAATAATCAGGAATGTTCAGGACATTAGCAATGTCAGATTATCATATTAAAACTTAAATGCCACATAATGATTTTTCCCCCACATGACTGAACATACTGAGAAATGAAAGCAATAGCACAAAGAAATATTTTTTATCACTAATAAAAGATGATATTTCTTCAACAGGTGAACCAATTACCGTGAACCATGATTAAAACCAAAGACACTGATAGCACTGCTGTATTAAACCACACAAAAAGTAGTGGTATTAAAACAAATAAATACAAAGAAATTAAATATACTTTCTTTTATTACAGAACTAGACTGTTACATTAAATTACACAATGCCACCAGAAGAATGCACTGATTTGGTCATGAAAAGGACCTATCATTTCTCTTGATAGCCATCATTATTCTTTAAACACATTAAAAAAAAGTTCAAGTAATCTTATTTGGCACATGCCATTTGAAGCAGTCCTATTTACCCCTTGTCAACACTGCTGGATTTCTGCCTAGGCCTACAAGGCTCCAGCCTAGGGGGCGCCGGTGGAGGAATCTTCACAGAAATTCAAAAGACGGACTTGCAATATCAAGAGGGTTTATCGAAAATAATATTATAATAAATATTTTTACTATATCTTGCCAAAACAAGACACTCATAATATAACTTACAGCCCTGTGTGCAACAAAGCTAGAATTAGCCTTTAATTTGCTAAATTTCTAAAATAGCTTCCAGATGGTGGTGGTGGGGGGAAATGTCAAGTGCCTATGGGCCCTGTGTCTCTAAGTTCAGGACTGCTTGTCAATAGTCATTGTGTTACTACTATAATCAGGTATAAAAAAACACGGATAGCTACCCTTATTTTTTATTCAGCCAGACATTTTCCTGATGTCTTTCAACATGGCCAGAAATTTGTTCCCGTTGACAAAGTGTCATCACAATTTAGCAAGTTGATGGAGCAGCAATATCGTGGGTGTTTCTCCTCTCAATACAATTTTTTGTTTAAGCTGACTTTACAGGTATTCTATCATCTGTGTGTTGTCATTATAATAGGATCAATACAATTCTTGTGATGATTTACTGAATAAATTCCTAACAGAAAATTTTACAGTAGAAAGGGATGCCAGATTATTCTGCCAAATCTTTGGATGTTCAAATTATCAGGCAGTACACAAAGGAAGGGGTACTGGATGGTTGTCAGTTGCTTTGCTATGCCAACAGACTTCAGAATACTTACTGTCACATAAGACATTATAGTCACTATATAGTTTTTACTGCATCAGACTATTTCCTGTTTAGGTTTATATAATTATAAGGTTCAACTCTTTTCCTTATTAAATGAGCTAACTTAAAGGTCAGATCCACAACATGCCAGTCAAATGAAGAGACTTACAGAGCTAGTTAATGGATTTTACAAATTACATAGAGAATTATGTCTGGTGGTACATAAAACTAGTTGCAGATGTTATGGAATTATTCACCTGGATTAACAACATGCCTAAAAAAACAAAACAAAACCAAGCAAAGCATAATTAAATAAGCACATGTAAAATGTTCATACCATGATGCAACATGTACCTTCTTTAATTACTATTCTTACTAAATTAAGATTTAATTTGACCACAATAAGGAGAAATGGTAGCCAACACTCTCCAAATCACCATAAACTACACAATCAATTTACGAAAGCCATTTAGCAGCAGTAAAAAGCAGCATCAAGTAAATAGAGAGTAACAGTTTTAAATAAAAAAAATTTATTGCTGATGCTATTAAAGTCAATTATGAACCAACAAGCATACATGAGACTATGACAAATTCATGGAAGTTTAAAATAAATGCTCGAAAGAGCGAAGATGGGGAGCCTTTTTTAGCAGGGGAGTTAATTAATGAATCAGGATTCTCTGCACATAAATAAGTTAGTTCATTTTATGAGAGAAGAATGGCTAGGAAAGAACAGGAGGAGAGGAAAGGGAGAAAGCAAAACAGAGAACAGCAACAAAAAATTTAGCCGCAATAATCAGCTGGATATGAATTTATAACAACACCTGGAGATTATTTGCTCAACATCTTTTTAATGGGTTATTAGTTGAAAAGCGTGAATGAAAAATATGTTTCGGGTTCCTTTTTTGCATGAAATTAATTCTTCAACGATTTTGTTTTCCACAGCTGGAGCAATGACAATGAAAACTAAGACTCTTGAAAACCAATGTTTTAACAATTTTGAAAAGCTAAAGTGCAAAAGATATCCAGTTTATTAACTATTTAACAGAAGAGTGGATTCATTATTTAAACTCGGATCATCAAAATTACCCTGAAATTCATACTCTGACTGCCAAAGTTAAGGTAATTGACCGGTCATGCATTTCGTTACGAACCCATACAAAGACCTTGTGATATTGACAATAAATAATAATTGACAAGAATGTATTATGAACAATGTTTTGCCCATAAATTCACAACCAGTCCGAGATTAGTCTCACCCATAAATTCACAACCAGTCCAAGATTAGTCTCACCTCCCTTCGAATATATGTGTGATCACATAAGAAGGTTGTCTACCTGACTACAATCATGAACAGATAACTGCAAAATTCTACTTTAGAAAAGTAAAACATTTGTATTACATATAAGGCAAGTAAATAATTAATTACTACAAAGCACTTCTGAAAATCATAAAATTCGCAGTTATTGTAAAACATGAAGACATACCAACAAGGCAGTTTTAGATTTAAAATATTTTATACCATTTGGGTCTCCTCAACAATGGTTAGGAGTTTAAAATATTTTCTAAAACAAAAAGGTTTGTGAACTACTGCTTTAGCACATAACATTCATGAACACCAAAAGTTTATATTACTTAATTTAATATCATAATTAGACAAGAAACTTAAAAAAAAAAGGAACTTCAGCGTAAAAATATAAAATTATATATAATAGCTTTGCAGGCAACATAAAACGTGATACACGCACATTTGATTGGTACAACTCAATAGAGGCTATTTTGAAAAAGTTGATAATGAGTGACATTTATTTTATTCTTTTTCCTTTCTCGAAATTAAACAATCCATTTCTCTCATAACTATGCATTCCAGTGAAATGGGTCATCTTCATTTGCATCCTTGAGGAAAAGTATTTATAAATGAAGCAAGCATGAATTAACATCAGTAATGCGTTAAATACAAAACACACACACACACGCGCGAAAAAAAAAAAAACTTTAAGCTGAAAAGGACGAACTTAGTTTAGATTAACTCTGCAATTTTTTTCTAACCTTCGAACAATTTATATGGAGGGGGGCACAGCAGGAGGAATTTTCAGTTTTAATGTATCACCAAGGGAAGAATGGAAGGAAAAGAAAAGAAAGGAAAAAAGTAAGTGACAGCTTAAAAATTTCTCGAACGTTAAGAAACACGCAAAAAGAGATGAGACTGCAGCAAGGCCTCCAGCGGTGACCCCCCCCCCCCCACACACACGCCGGAAAAGGAAGCAAAAACTAAACTTTCTTTTAGCGACGTTCTTATTTGCATGAGCCATAAGCTGCATTTAAAGTCTATTTGTATCGAACAAATGGCTTTTTATACTGCGCTTATTTCACGTTCGAAACGCTAACGGGATAAAACAAACGACGAAACACATGAAAAAAATAAAAAGAAGTAAAGAGAAAAACAAATATACATACCACATCGGAAGCTGCGCTTATTTTCGAAGAATTTAAAGAAAAAACGATGAGTGATGATACTTACATAAAAAAGACTACCCTCCGAAAAATGAAAGGGGGGTTTAGGATGGAAAGAGGGGGTGGCAATGTATTCGGCATCAAAGCAATATTAAAATTATGAAGAAGCACCTAAACAGGATTCTGTTACAAGTGAGGGAGGGAGGGAAAATCGTCAATTTCTTCTTTTTCCTTCTTTATTTCTTCCCCCTTTTTTTACTTGGCGCGTGTAACCGTTTTTTTTATTATTCCATTCGCCGCCGAGCACAGAACGCCTATCGAATTCCCCACTTTCCCCCTTCTGTTAATGCCACTAGATTGCAAAGAGGGAGGAGCCCCGGCAAGAAAGGAGAGTTTGGAAAACCGTCGCCATAGCAACCGGGGCGCAACTGCTTCCCTTCACTGCCACCAGGGAGTCTGCCAATGCAAATCAATTTGGTACCGAGCTACGTTTGCTGGCTCGCATCAAGAGAAGGGGCTTGCAGGCAGTGCCGAGCTCTCTCTCCGTTTGCCTTCCAATTCTGCGCCCCCCTCCA
Source organism: Stegodyphus mimosarum (assembly GCA_000611955.2). Classification (NCBI taxonomy): domain Eukaryota; kingdom Metazoa; phylum Arthropoda; class Arachnida; order Araneae; family Eresidae; genus Stegodyphus; species Stegodyphus mimosarum. The sequence continues at coordinate 793,223 of KK112964.1, read as the reverse complement.
ATAGCTACCCGAAGCCAGCTCCCCAAAGCATCCTCCTATATCGCATTTGTTAAATTGAAGTTCACTTCGAAACGCCAGTGAGGAGTATAAGCAGGGATCAGGAAATGAAGGGGGGAAAGAGACAAATTTGGCGACAGAATCGCCCTGCTCTTGCAAAATTTACGCCGCCCGCTAGAGGCATCGATATCCGAGCACTCCCGTTAGAGGCATCGATATCCGAGCACTCGAACGCGGTTGGTTTAAAATGAAACGCTAAAAGCACTGAAAACACTATTGATGAACCCCTTTCTACGACCTCCCCCACCTGCAAGCTTTACCTCCTAGCTAATTAACCAATACTCAGTGTTGGGTGGGTGGAAGCAACAAAGGTTCATCTCCCCAGATCTTAATAACCACCTATTCAAAGAAGAGAAAGAAAGCCGCCTTAGATTAATCTAGGATTGTTGGAGATGACTTCAAGAAACAACCAAAACTTCTTGAATGCATAGAAATCAGAATGTATTTCTTAAACACTGGTTTTTCTTTAGTTCTGTCTCTGGAAGTACGGTTGGAAAAACAGTGTAGTTGCGGCTACACAAACATTGCCATCTAACAGTTTATAAATTGGTAACGCAGCTTAACCAACTTTGATGCTTGACTGAGTCATATGTTTCAAAATTCACTACTTGCATAATAAATTGAGAATAATAAACGAAATATATTTCAAGCAGCTATCAGATTATTGAAATCAATTTAATAGTAATAAAATTGGTTTTGAACAAAAAGAAATGTTCCAAGAGAATCAGCAAGAACCTTGCATCATTTTCTGATTAAGTGATTACTTACGAGCATAAACATTATATTTTCTCCCTCCTTCCGGCATGCCTCCGTAGTGTAACGGGTAGCACACTCGGCGCGTATTTGAAGTCCAGCTTCGAGTTCTGGCGAAGGCATTGCTCATTTTTCATGTATTTCCGCTTCAAATTAAACCTAATGTCTCTACAGTGGCATCCAAACTAAAAGGTGGTGGGTGGATGATGATTCTTCACTACCAGGATTTGGTAACTGGGTGCCCTAATCCCAAGTCGCCCTTTAAAAGGGGGAGTATATAGAGTATTTTCTCTCTCCTTCTCACATGCTTTCATGGTGTAATGGTTAGCACACTCGGTGCGTTTTCGAGAGGTCCAGGTTCGAGCCTCGATGAGGGCATTGCATATATTTCACGTCTCTTGATACAAAATAATCTAATGACTCTACAATATATGAAACTAGCTGCTCATATGCTATTGTGGAATGTATGTTCTTATGATATGCATAATTTAAACTTTTTTGTGATATACCGACAATCTCTCCGACAAGAAATCAAGCATTTTCATTGACTGTACAAATTTTGTCTTTGCCAAATGATTTTTAACAAGCATCAGCAAAATAAAGAAAATATAATGAATGTACAAATAATGAAAACAACTTTTCTTATGAGTGAAGAATTAAAGCAATTTAAAAAACAGAATTAACTATTTTTATTTCTTTCATTTGTTCTTACTCCTTTGCAAAGAATAAAATCTAGAGCGAATGAGTGGAGCACACAGAGGAGAAACTGCAGTCAAAATACAAAAATGATTTTAAAATAAACTCCCGACTTGTTAGGTTTTGTTTTAAGTAAAATACTGATTTTTCATGCAGAGTTAAGATGAAGGCTAGAGTATGGAAATGACAAACAAAATTAAGTGGCTTAATTCAGGTTCACTCAGCACATTTTACTTGTTTTTAATGCAATTTACAATTCTATATGTTGGCACACTTATTTGACAGGATTCAAGGCAGTCATCAGTACCGATGTATTTATCTTCATCATTCCAATAGCTACTACTTGTTACAAAGACAATGTTGCTGCAGAAATATGGTAACATAGCTTAGACAGAATTATTTGTGTTTTCTTTCTTTACATTAATGCATGGAGGTTCAAATTTTATGTTCAAATTTTAACTACATTTGAAAATTACAGCTTGTTATCAAGGAATCCTTATTAAGAGACCAAAAAAGGTATGGCATTCACAAACCTTGCAACCTAAACATTACAGTATTGCATTCCAATTCAAAACAGAGCAGTCAATAATGATCAATACTTATCTTCACTTCACATTATTCAATACGGTTTTATCATTTTTATAAAGCATTTATGCAATAAAGGTGATGAAAAACAATTTCTTAACTTCTTGGTAGCATTACATCTTACCATCGTCTCCTTCAACTAATTAATTCACAGAACACACCACATGGTTATGGGAATATTTATTTAATACACATACATTAGAAGGCGAACATAAGCAATTAGATGATTTACAATTTATAGCATATTTTCTGTGAAAATTTTAAAGTTATTATATAAGAGAGTTCTTACATGCATTCTTTTCACATTAGCATGATGGAGTAGAGTAAAGGTTTTAAATCTTGTAGTTCATTATCAGAACACAAACAGAACGATGCATTTATCGTTGCTGGTAGTGATTAATCCTGTTCGCAATAATTATTACAGGCACATGTTCTTCGGCTCACATCCTCAATACTGTCAGATAGCCCAATCAACAGAAATATCACACGGTGATATGAAACAACATTTCAAATATTGAACTACAAAAGTTTTAACTATTTGGAACACCTAATCAGAATATTCAGTAGAAATGAAAAGAACATTACATTAGCAAACTTTTAAAAAACTAAATTTACTTATATCAATAACAAAGTAAATATGATTCTATTATAGTTTATACAGCTTTTGTTTTTAAAACAGTAAATTACTGTCTTTGTACAGTGAGAAGATTGCAATTATCTATTCTATATCAATATTATGCATTACCTAAATCAAATGAGATGTTTGACTAAATGTCTATATAACTAACTCCTTTTAACCCAACTTATACCGTAATAACCTGCCAAAATATGTGTAACCTTCCAAACATTTTCGTCAAAATCAGTTTTTATTTATGGTTACAGGTATCGACTAGCAACTCCACATTTAAACAAAATGCTGTTGTTTCAATATTGGGAAAGATGAAACAAGAATTTTAACACAGAAATATAACATCACACAAAATTACAAGTCTAAATATAGTAAGTATGAACTGCAGATTTCTCATTTGATCAAAACCCACAGTTTTTATCACTAGATTTATACTCAAAAGAAGTATAGTGTATGATTCTGGAGAGGCAATAATTCTTAAAAGACATTTATGTACTTTCTGATAATCCCCCCCCCCAGTCGCACAGCTTTGAGAATAACCGTTTGCTTCGCTATCTTTACAGCTCGTGTTTTGAGTTCTGTTCATTAATAATAATAAAAGGAAGCATTTCATAAGAAATGAGGAATTTTACAAGGAAAAACAAAAGTCTGTATGACTGATATTTACAAGTTTATGGTGGATACTGTTCAGCAGAATACTTGTTAAATCTAGATGCACTCAAACACATGCGTGGTAGGCGAATGCAAAGACTGGCCATTACAGAATGTAAACTTTAGGATATAGATAGTTAGAAAGTGACACCATTCAGCCAATACATAATAATATGCTTTAAAAAAGCAGGAAGTCTGAAGTTTAAACTCTCAGCACGGTAATCCCATTACCAGATTGAAACTGGTGTCTGCGAGAAGTCCCATTTTGGCTTTCATTTTAAAACAACTCCAAGAAAACACAAAATTCAGGCTTTTAATTTACTATTTGAGAAAGCTAAAAGTGGCAAATGAATATTCAGTTTTATTTTAACTGTACTACAAACATAACAGCTTGCTAACTATAATGACAGACAGCTAGCTGTTCCAGGCTTTAAATAATTTCCTTTTCTTCCCCCTCATGAAGCAGGAGGGAGAAATTTAGCATATGTGTGCATGCATAACTGATGTTTTTGTTCAAATCAAAGAAAAGACAAACACTGCCACATACTAAATCTGAAAATTTCTTCTCCAGGAAAGTGAAGAAGTCGAATAAAGAGTTTTCTCACAGGTTCAGTTAGTGGTGGTGAAATGGCGTGGTTAGATGGTTGTTTGCTGTTATTGCTTGCTGGTTTTCTGTGACCAGCTAACTCAGCCATTCTTCATTGTTAATAACACTTGAGTACATTTCAGGGAGTGTTGGTATATATCACGAAACCCTTCTCGATGGTGACCTTTGTTAAAAGCAGATAAGCTCCCCATTGCTTAGCTGTTGTTAATTAACTGTCATTCAAAGATATACAAGTAATCTATTTGGAGAACTAAAATTAAATACAAAATTTTGCAGTTTTCTGTATTCTCCCGGCTAATTTAAACTTACAGATACTTAAAAAGAAAATGAATATACAGTAGTCTCTCTCCTGCTGCAATGATATGAAAAGTTTTTTGGGGGGGAAATGGAATAAGAAGCTTACATTAAACAATTTCTCTACATAAAATGAGCATGTAGAGAAAATCAGTTTTTTTATTAGAATACTTTTTTTAGCTACCCTTATTTTTCCTTAAATAACTATATAAATTTTAATCGCTTACGCTATTCTTTATGTATACGAACATATGTGCCAGCCGATATACTTCCTATAAGATCTTACACATTCACTACCAGGCCTGAAATTTTGTTCATGTTAACCAGGTGCTCGTCTTATGCAAGTTTCTGTTAAGGAGTGTTTATTGTATCTTAAATTTTCTAATTCAAAATTGTGATTGGAAGAGATTTAAATTTTACAGTTAGCCTCCCTAAACAATTAAATCAAAATAGAAAAATTAACAATACAGCAGAGGCAAGCAGTAAGAAAATGTGATTTTACTAAACATTAACATTGGTGATGAATGAGTTTTGTTCAGAAAAATGTTGCATCCAAATAAATGGAGGTAAAAATGATAATGGATTGGTTTCCGTTTGTTCCAAAGCATGGGAAGGGATTTTCCAAAGGAACAATTATTTATGTGTGATCTCCTAAGGAAATCTAACTCCTCCTTACGTTACAAAAAATATATTGCATTTCAATAAAAAATTCAAATTAGTAATTCTTTATCTCACACCTATTTCTTGTACCATTTGAACTTTAATCAAGAATGCAAATGAAATTGGCTTAATTTGTTGCTAAAGAAATTTCTTGCCAGTGAATTCGTTTTTGTCATACTACATAATAATAATTTCGAAATTACTATCATATTGAAACCAAATTGCAGCTTTCCTTTCACTTCTTTTACTTAATAATTTCTAATTTCAATGTCAGTTTTACGGACAAGAACAAGATGAGAAATTCCTGGGCACATATCATGCGACCTCTTATGGGTAACGATGGGGGGGGGGACTTAAATACACAATTTGCATCAGCAAAAATTAAATTAAAATAAAAAATAATAATTGATCACAAGAAACATACAGTAAAAGCAGTATCACCACCGCCTTCCTAAAAAAAAATCAGCAAGAGTTTTTCTCTCCCTAAAGGCAAACGAAATAAATTAGGTTCAACGTGTAAAAACTTTATGCCGAAGCTTAAGATTAGTAGACGAGTAACGAAGAGAAAGTCAAATGAAGGGGAGATCGGTTTATATTTTAAATGACAGTTCCCCTTCCACTCCCCCTACAATGTAGGAGAAGGGTGTAGCAGTAAGTAGGAGGTAGGAACGCAGCGTCGATGACATAAGTAGGGCTTTCTTCAAAGGGGGAAAATTATGAAACCGCACAGGCCCTTCAAATACGGCTCCCCAATAGAGGGAGAGGGATAAGAAGTATCGATAAAGAATGGGATTCGTCGTCAGATATTCCTCCCTCCGCACACGCAGACGCCTCCTCATCGCAAAAGAGCAAGATTTTTCCTTTCGCTCCTTATCTCCTCTTTCCAACAAAAGAATTACAGCGGATTCCCAGAACTGGACGGAAATTTTAATCCCATGCTGCAAGTTATATCGCTATTCTCTTTCCTCAGCTTTAAGGGTTTTTATTATCTTTTCCTTCCTCCAGCGCATTTCGTACAGGAAAAAATACACAAAACTTTTCACAACACTTATATCTAATTACGCATTTTGCGCGTGATTAGTTCTTTAAAGAAATAAATGGCACAAGCATGATTCCTTTAGAACTACGCAAACGCCTAAGCATTTACTTAGCTGAAGTAAAGTCAAAACAGCCTGTGAATTGTTTCAAAATTTGTTCCTATCAAATTAAAAAAAAAGGGGGGGAGTATGGTTGCGCTGAACATAACAATAAAAAAAAATATTTTTATCAAATTTGAATAAGAAATTTAAAATACGTTATAAGTTATCATTCAGTTTATAACAAATGTTAAAGATTTTTCATTTTTAAATTAGATATTTCACATGTACTTAGTTTCGAAGAAGAAATTTATCCACTCTTCTAATTGGGGAGTCAAGACTCCCTATACTGACCATATTAAACTGGCCATTTTTGGTATATACCCTTTCTCAAAATCTGCTATAAATACACATTCGAAATTTTTTGTCTAATTGAAGTACACCTTTTTGATTGTACTAAAATGACCTTTTGATTTTTTGTTTTGCTTTATTTATAGAATATTGTATTAGGCCTAGTAAAATTTAGCTCGCCCCCAAAAAAAAATGTTAATTTATCACAAAAAGATCATTTTAGTAAACACTATTAGGAAACATAACAAATAAGACGTAAAAAATTCATATATCTTTGAGTATTAGTTCCTGAGAAAAGGTACTAAATTGAGTATAAAAAAATTAAATTCGGAGAAAAACGCATTTATCAAAACATTCGATGATAAATTAAAACTAGATTTCTTTTACTAATTTTCATAGAGATTAAAGTAAGGTATTTTTATAAAGATAAAAGAGTGTAGAATTTGATAAAGATTTTTTTGCTGCCAATACCTCAGGAGGAAACGTCCGCAAACTTATTTCAAAACACACAATCATTTCCAATAAAGCATGTAAACAAAACAAAGCAAAACAAAATTTATTTATTTATTTATTTATTTTTAAACTATGTTATTTGAAAATTAGTAACAATCTTAAGTGTTCGAATTAACGTTGTACACGAAATGTAGAACTCTCCTGTTAACTGCTTATGTTCTGTATTCTGCAATAAAGTGCGCCAATATAAAAGCAATTCCTGCAATTATTTTTCTGAAAATAATTTCAGAAACGAAATGAAAATAATCTTAGCAACAGAAATAAATTTCGCAGATGAAAAATAACACCTTTTTAATTTCAAAAAGTTCACAAGATCGAAAGCATAAATTTGCAGATCCGCATTAAAAATAACAAAACAATCTCTATAACACAAACTTAACAACCTGAAAAATAATCTGCCAAACTAATCCAAGTTTATTTGCATGAAATAAATACCACACACGATCAGCCTGTACAATTAAACTACATACATGTAAAGCGTCAAACTACACATTGTCAAAATCTTCGGCTTTCTGATTGCAGCTCGGTTCTAAGAAACAAACAATTTTATTTTTACATGTTTTTGATTTAGGTTTTTTCTAGGCTTGTTAGGATAGAATCTTGAATTCGATTTCTGACTGAGGGGTCCTTCCTTTAGCTTTACCTCTGTCCCCTTCCTGTTAGGCCGATTTTTTACATATTTTGAGCACTTAACATGTTTGCGATGAAAATTTGATACCACATCCTCGATTAATGATCATTGCCGGGATTTCGGATTAGAATTTTTGATCCCTCGTATAAATGTAAATAAACTTCCAAACGAAGTTTATTCCGAATATCCAATATTATCAATCATTTTTCGAAATCTGATCTCTCTCTCGTTTTTAAGTAATTACATGTCCAATGTATTTAAATTTCCATAAAGAAAAATTACAGAATTTTACATACTGTAAAACTTTATTAATAAATAATATATTTTAATATTAAAATTATCTTAAATTTTTTACATACTATAAAACTGACACTTCTCCCTCTTTTACAACAAGAATATCAAAATATATCTATTAATACTAATTAACAAGCTCTTAAATTTGCAGTCTTTGTTAAAGATTCTATCGACCATTTGTATTCACTCCCCCCCCAAAAAAATCCGCACAATTATTGTTACAGCCTAATTATATTTTTCTTACTATACAATATGCCTTTTGTATTTAGTAATCAGTTAGTTAAAACATTCCTCCTCACAAGTTCCCTCAAATTTGTATATATCCATATTTTCTGCAAACCACTGAAAAATTAATATTTAAGGAACAATTTTTTTTTTTTTTTTTACATCATTAGAATGCCAATGACTACCTTCCTGACTCCTAAACAAGACCAAAACGTGAACTGATGAGTTTAAAGGAGATGTAAAAACAATCTTACCTGAGACGGTTGTTGAGTTACTTGCTGTTGAGGCTGCTGCTGCTGCTGCTGTTGTTGCTGCTGCGACGAAGGTGGTGGTGGTGGAATATGCTGCTGCTGCTGTTGTTGCTGTTGCTGTGAAGGAGGGGTATGAGGAGGCGGCTGCTGCTGTGAGGGAGGCGTTTGTTGCTGTTGTTGAGAAGATTGAGGGGGAGGAGGTTGCTGTTGGGAGGCAGGCTGATTCTGTTGCTGTTGCTGAGCAGGTTGGGCTGGAGGAGCTGGTGGGCCTCCATATGAGCCCATCTGAGGCTGGCGCTGATGATCATAACCACCAGCGGGAGACATTTGAGTTGGCTGTGAAGGGCCATGCTGCTGCTGCTGCATGTTCGAGTATTGTTGAACACCCTAAAATGAAACAAAAAAGTTCTATTTTTTACTTTCCATTACATTCACTGTTTTAAAACCATATTAATATGTAAAAGGACAATAAAACTATCTTGGTAAGGCTTTGAAAGTTCTGATTGGAAAATTATTAAAAAAAAAAAAAAAGCCATCACACTGACTCAGAATTTTTACATTTTTTACCAAAATCATCATACCATTTATATATAGATGCCTGTTTTATAAAAATAGAGAAAATATATTATTTATATATATATATATGTAAGAAAAATAAGGAATATGTCTAAGATTAAATTAACAACGTAAATTTCCCTTCTCAATTCTATAAATAATAACCTCTCTACGCACTGCGTCATT